>OMKY01086644.1:0-13117 GCA_900302395.1 Bregmaceros cantori | reverse complement strand
AAATCATGCGTTTGTGGGTCACAGATCCGCATGATAACATTTGGGTGAGGAATAGCACACCGCAAGTTACCACCACAATTTTTAAATAACCCTGTAGGTGTGTGCTCCCACCAAATACACATGTTGAAAAAATTGCCAAATTACACGGCAGGTAAAGGACACCGGAAGTGACGTTCATACACCGGAAGTACTGTTGTGGCCGAAGGCCAGCCAAGTACCTCGCCTGGTGAATAACACGAGTATTAATCTTATTGACCACCTGCTAGTGTTATCTTATGCGTGGGCTATGTGACTAGTCATTTCATTTGTTAACCCCAAAAAGGGGTTGAGCCTAAAGAGGTTGGAAGTAGCGGAACGGGGAGGTGAGCAACCCAGTCTCGGGTGCAGCCGTGGGGGACGATGGGGTGCGATTCGGTAACTATTTGTCGCAATTGAATTGTCCTGAAGTATCCTGAATAAGTCCTGGTGAATACATCCACACCGTCTGCTCATTGGAGAACCTGGTGAGATGACCTTCTCTGTGATGATTTGGGAAATTATCCAATGTGTATTTGGCAAACCATTACTCGTTGGGTAAACATGACTAATATCTTGCGGTTCTGGCAACCACAGTACCCACCGAACTTGGATTTTAACATGTGATGCACTCTAGTGACTTGGTTCCACCTCTGCAACTCACCCTTAGGCTTGTCTTTAGACTTTATTCCCATGTAGCCAGAAGTGAGCTTTCCTTCCTGCAGGATTGCTTCCAGCAGGGGGCTGCTGTCACACACCCCGTTGGGGCAGTCTCTGCACGTCGGCTCGTCCTTTGCTGCAATCCAGTGTACACACAACATGAAGAACACCTTTCAAGCCAGAACCCATAGATGAGGAACCCATCAAATTATGGTTTCAATACCAGAGGTGGAAAGAGTACTGAAAAATTGTAATTGAGTAAAAGTATCTTTACTTTGTACTCAGAGTAAAAGTAAAATTACCCATCTCAAAATGTACTGCAGTAAAAGTACAAAATTACTACATTTAAAATGTAATGAGTAAAATGAGTAAAAGTTAGTTTCAATTATTTAATGTGAAAAAAGCATGAGTCGTGCATCAAATTCCGCATACGTTTTTCTTTCATTTTTTATCATTTTCTTGTGCAATGTGTGGACGATGCATTGGTTCTGGCTCACCAGGCTGCACAGGAGTTTCCACCTGAATAAAATGTTTTCACCATCCACCAATATTTTTTGTAATCAGTAACACGAGGGGACTCAAATGCAATGAGTTAAAAGTACTAAGGTAAAAATGTACTTAAGTAAAAAATACACATTTCAAAAACTACTCAGAAAATTACAAAATACTCATAAAAAGTAATCAATTACAGTAATGTGAGTAAATGTAATTCATTACTTTCCAGCACTGAGCCCTTAGAAATCAACTTCTGTGTGGGGTACTCCCATGTTTCTCACCTGCAATGTTTTTCAGGGGGAGATCAGGTCTCAGAAGGTTCCTGTAAGGTGCCCGGTGTCCAATCTCCACCCAGCTACTGTGACTGTAGAAGTCCTGTGGGCGACACCAGCCACTGTGACTCCACCTCCACCGCCGGCATTATTTGATTGGTTCAATCCTTTCATAATTACCCAAGCTCATCACATCTTCTTTGTTAGGCCTTCTGAGGAGGCTTGTGCTTCACGTCAGTGAACTATGAATCTTAGGAGCTTCTAAGATGCAATCAAACAGCTAAGAAAACAAATATGAGCGCCTTGACTAAATTCCTTAGGCACCTAACCTTAACCCCCCCCTTCTTACCAGCTCCTCTTACGCATTATAAATAAAATAGAATGAAATGAACCCCCTAACCACGCCACAACCCCAGCACGGATAGCGTGCACCTGGATTTTACTAGGTTTTAACCAGTAATATTTGTATGCGAGCACTCGCTCCACAGACAGCCGGGTGAAATATAGCATTTCCGCTAAGCCTGTCATGTATAACCATCTTTTCAAGTCACATGTCTCATGTTGAAATGTCTAATGGCTCTGTACTGTCTGTCCTGAAATAGAATTCATCCATTTATTCATTAAAATTTATCTTCATGTTAATATTTCCAAGTGATGCACCGTGAGCAATGGTAAAAATCCAGACACAAATATGTCAAGACACAGAGATGTGTCTTGGTTGAACGTCGTTCAAATGATTCAAATTAAATGCTTATTTTAAACCCCAAAAGATGATGTTTATGATCTAGGATGTATTAGGATCTAGGAAAACGTGACCAGCTTTAATTAGTTACACAACCTGGCTACTTGATCTAAAACACATTGTACCTACCTATGTACACTAGTGTGCTGTGTACATATTGGAGCAGTCAGTTTCTCCCTACCTGTAGAGTGTGTAGAACACGTCCAAGCGTCTCTCTGGCAGCGCGATAGTTCTCCTCCCGAATGTTGGCTTTAATGGTTGCCACGCCTTCTGTGATCAGGCGACGCCCTTCCTCGAAGGCCTCCGAGTTGAAATGGTGCGGAGCACTGCAGTCATGCAAGCACAGCATTTACATTTTTTTTTATGTGTAACTCCACTCTCTTGAATATTTTTTATTTCTATTTATTATTACTTCCTTAACTGTCCTGTTTGAGTCCGATGACAACTGACTTTCCCTCAAAGGAGACGGGACATCATTCATTCATGCATGCATTCATGAATGAATGCATGCAAATGAATTTTAACTTGACTCCTGTGATTTGGTGACTAGTAGCAGGCAGGATAGTGCATGTGATCTCTTGTAATATTATAAGGCTGCTGATGCACATTCTCATGTCAGCGATACTCTCAATCGAACTCAAACTCCAAAGTCTCAAACTTTGTCACTGACATCACTGCCGGCCACAACCTGCACACACCTGTCCATGAAGTCTTTATCCACGGCACCGTTCTGAATGTAGATCTCCCGCAAGGCTGTGTTGAACTTAACAGGCGACACCTCTCCTGTGGCCCTCGGCCCGAGACACGCCTGGACCAGCTCCCCTGGCGACGGACCCTGGAACGGGCAGGGGTTGTTGGAAGTTACAGTACAGTAGACTCATCACATGAGGGAAATTTGGTCTGTAGCTTTCAGTGCATAGGGCAAAACACAAACAAAGGTTAATACAATGTGCAGACCTCAGCAATGTATTCGCACGTCGGCCGACCTCATTGGATTGGATGCTTAGCTGCCTGATCTCCAACTCCTTTATAACTGACGTTATAAAGGAGTTGGAGAAGAGTCTTCCTCAGGGGCAAGGCTTGAAAACGAAATTCTTTTTAAAAAGTTCTGTTCCGAACGGTTCAGGCAGGCCTATGTTTGACGTTTTCGTTCTCGGAACCGTTCCGCCACCAAATTATCGGTCCTGAACCGGTTTGGAACTCAAAACTTATGTTTGTTCTTAAGTTCCTTATATTGTGCAATGTTAAATTTAGATATAGTTTGTGCTGCCCAGTAGCTCAGTTGGTTAGGCAGAGCGCTGGAAAGCACACATATGCCTCAATGGCGCGGTGAGTCGGTGGTTCGAATCTCGCCACCGACGTATTTCCCGCATGTCTGCCCCCCCATCTTCACCCGTTTCCGCTAACCCTAATAAATAAAGCTTGGGAAAAAAACAGCCTGAATGGGCTGGAAAAAATGTAATTAAGACAAATGTTTAAAAAAAAAAGAAAAATAAAGTATCACTTTATGAACCTACCCTAGAGCATTAACACACAAAGTCTAGAACAAATCCATCCATCCGTTAAGACGAAGGACCTGCCCCGGCAGGCGCGGGCACGGACGCGGCGGTGCACGCAAGCCCATTACAGCCTCAATGCTCCATGTTTTTGGTGATACAATGACACCGACCTCACAGGCAAAGATTTTTTTTATTGGTATAGGTGCAAGGGAGCAAGTACACAATTCAACACAGAACACAAGGCACAATGCTACAATAATATAGTGCAGTCAGCAGCGACTCATAACCTCAACAAACCAGGAAAAAAAAGGAAGGGGGGTGTCTAGACAATTTGCTCAGGGGTTCCACATAGTGGTGGGTGGTGGGAGTGCTGCGGTCAGAAAGTGGCCTATTCAGCTTGCCTCCACCGTAGCTACCTGACATTCAGTAGCTGCTGAATTACGTTATTGATTACAATTTTTAATGAGTAAATTCAGGCCATTTTCAGCTCAAGGGATATTAGCTTCATTGTAGCGTAGCAAAGTGGACCCCATGAGAATGTGTTGCCGATTTGGGAAAGAGGAGAGACGGGAGAGAGAGAGACCCGCAAAGGGCGTCGGGCCAAGGGCCTTCTGACTCAATGGCCCGGTTGGTTCATTACATCAGTCTTTTCAGAAGCCAGGGTTGGCACAATGACCGTGAGATACACACAACGATACCAATTCACACTCTAAAAATACTGTTCTGTGTAGCACTTTTTCATTCGGGCGGCAGCTTTTTAGCGTGCTGCACCGCACAGGTTTGGAATGTGTATGACACAAGCTCTAACACGTCTATTTGCAGCACGCTATACTCTTGCTGGAAGTAGGGTTGCCAACTCGTCCTTAAAGTACAGAAACTAGAATAGAATAGAACATTTATTGTCATTGTCACAGTTTAGCAACCACAACAACGAAACTGAAAGAGTGCCCCCCGATCCTTCCATACAAGCAACACAGGCCACAGCGACATAGCAACAATAAAAGATTTAAAATGCTGTTAAAGGAAATCAGCCACATCACCAACAATAAGAACCAGGAAAACGTTCCTTAATTGGAAAAAAAAATACACATATTCCGTTTTGCACTCATATCGCACGCACTTTCTTCAAGACAAGTATTACCATCTACCCCACTCAAAAGCACACTTAAAAAGCCTTTAAATGACAGTGCATGTTGTTGGCCATCTGGTGTGAATTAATTCTGGCTGTTTATTGACCTTAAAGTGATTTGGCGCTTTGTCAAATACATGCAGTGACTGGTTGTTAGTCTACCACGCCAGTTGGGGGCAATGTAGGCCAACAAAATGAATGTTTAAATGAAATGAGTTGATACTTGTTCTACTTTTACAATTTTCACACTGGATGGTCTCAGCCGCACTCAGCCCAACATTACTAAAGCTAGATTTTTGTTAGTGTCTTGAAGCAATTTTGGGATGTTCGAATATCGCTCTTGCTGTTTCATATTGTGCAGTTGGATCGGTGCAGTGACATATATAATATGGTACACAGGGCTGTACGATTTTGCTAAAAAAATAAAATCCCGGTTTGTGTCTTTGAAATCTTAATTTTCGATGTATTGAAATATAAAAGGACATTAATATAAACCAGAAGTTTCCCATTTCAAACTTGCAAATGGTGTCCATTTTTGGACACCTCACCCTTTGGTTAGGCGTAATACAATTATCAATTTATATACATTTTATTCACCCATATAACCAGCAAAATCATTATTATCAATGTTAAAAAGGGAATATGATTTGACTATTTCACTTTTTCCAAAATCCTCTGAACAAAATAATCTGATTTCAATTTCAAATCGATTTACTGCACAGCCCCAATAGTACACTATATTTCAGTGTGTGCACACTCGTCCACATAACTCAATTTCCGCTACATAGATGGTCTTTTAGTGTGTCAAGTGTATCAGTTGTACACTGGCTTTCCGAAGGTTTTAAGGACATCAAGTGGGGACTGGAGTTTTACCACCAATTCTGAACAACGGCCCCAAGCACTAAAAATAGTGCATGAAGGGCAGCATTTCTCTGACTTTCTCTCAAAGTCTCTGGTGCGCCTTATAGATGAAAAAAAAAGTTTGAAAATATACCATTCATTAACAGTGTGCTTTATAGCGAGGAAGATATGGTACTATGTTAACAGTGCCATTTAATATACAGGCCCCGGAACCACCGACCCGGATCTCTGCCCATCATGAGTGCCTTTGCCAGAACCCGGAACCCCATGACGACCATGACCTCTCCAAGCCAACAGAATGCCTCTGATAAAGGTACTCACACACACACTTTTATTATTGCATATCACAATATAATTGTGCATCTAACAGCAAACCTTTTTGCCCTTTTGTCTGTATTTTTATTATTGTTACAGTAATATAGTTGAGACGCAAACATTCTCAACACTTCAACATTTAGGAAATTTCTAGAGATCCTCTTCTGTTGTTTAGATGTAATATGTACAGAATATTTGGAGGACCTTCAAACAAATCCGTAAATCTGTGTAAATCTCAAAGCATGCAGTGATGTTGAATTCTGCAAGGAATGTGCAATATTATATATATTATAATATTATAGTATATTTATATACTCCTAACATTCCTGCAGCATATGTTTCCATGGACTAATAACTCTATGGAAACCTTCACTTCACTTGCTGTTTGCAAGTGATTATTATTATTATTATTATTATGTCTTCACGGGACGGGCTTGTGTCAGTGTAAATCAATTAAAAACTCCAATTACATTTCTGTTCTCTAGAGGACATCCGGCGCGAGTACGAGCGTGACCCCGTGGGTACGCCCATCCACGGAGACCCCGCCCACCATCTCATGTCCCGTGTGCTGAGCCCAGCGTTGCCCGTTCCCGGTGGCCTCCATTCGGCCCCCCTCAGCGGAGGCGGAGCACCACGACCCAGTCCGCCCCCGCCTCCTAACGGCCCGGTGCCCGATCCCTTGACCCCGCCGGACACACTGCACCACCACCCTTACAAGTACCCTACCGCCGCGTACGAACACTACCTGGGCGCCAAGCCGCGCCCTGCCCCGTACCCTCTGGCCGGCATCCGCAGCCACACCTACCACCACCATCATCACCACCACATGGCGTCCGCCCCTAACATGTACGCCACGGGGCCTGCCGCTAACTACGACTACGGGCCGCGGTAGAGCCCTGCCTCAAACTATGGACGCATAGCGGTTCTGACGGAACGCCTGGTGGCGGGTTTCTGTGGGACGTAAATCGCAAGGCGGTGGCGAGCGCCCGACCTTCGGGACAGGCTCGACTCGGACTCTGCGCCCCATGCACAACCCCCCCAATGTCGGGCTAGCCTAGAAAACGAGGTGGTCTGTGCGAACTGAAACAAGACTGTGTTTGTGTTGAAATTTTACTGTTTGAATATTAAACCTAACGTTACATACAAACACACATCCACACTCTTGCACGTGTGGACCTGCCGCATGTATTTATTTTTTTTTTCCGGACCACGGCGTGTTTTCGTAGCATGAAGTATGATGGAGCGCTGGTCCAGAACGTGCCTCTCTCGTCCTCCCACCCTATCCTTAAGCCCTTCCTACTCCCTCTAGGTGTAGACCCCACCCATGTTCTGTAAACTCCTCCTTCTAGCCTTAGGCAACCCCACTGCCTGTAAGCCCCGCCCAATAGGTGTAGGCCACTCGCGCTAACCCTAGACCACTCCAAGCCAAAGATAAAGTGCGGACCTGCATGTTTGGCACATGTTGTAGTGACACGATAGACATCCTAGACTTTATAAGCTGGTCTTCTGAGAAAGTTGGCTAAACTACAGGCCCCGCCGAATCACAGCAGGCGTCAGTTTGCCAATACAGCACAATTGCATGAAGTACAAGTCAAAGTAAAAGTATATAAAAGCAGTAGTAAAAATAAATATGTGGCTCAGATTTTATACTCCAGAAACAGGACTTCGTACTTTTTGGACAAAACTGCAATAGACCTTTTTCACACTTACTTGTTCTTAAGGCAAAAAATGTAATTGTGGTGGTCTTTTTCCTGTGTCATAACAATGTCGCAAGGCAGAAATAAATCACAATGTAATGTGCCGGAGGGTTTCTCCTATGCCCTTGGACAGCCGTATCTGCACTTCAATTATCATTAGCACGGCAGTTAGCATAATTGCTTTGATAAATTATTATGTCCTTCATGATTCCTTCGTGATAGTGTATTAATTGGTGTATTATTATTGGCAAAATCAATTCTTGCTAACTTTGTGAGTGAAGCTAAGAAGACTCTCTGGTCCATTTGGCCGTACTTGATGTTGATGTTACTGTTTGTTGATGTTAAGACTGACGTGTACATCCACGCTCACGTATATTCATCCCTTGCCCCTGCTATCTTTAGGACCCTCACACTTTGTAGCCCCTCCCACCACCTTCCTCCCTCCTAATGTACAAGAGAATGATGTTGCTAAAGAACCAGACTGGAATTTTAATTTCTTTTTTTTCTTTTTTTGTCGTGTTTGATGCACTTTGTTATTTGTTTTTTTTTTGCTTTCAAAAAAGCCATATTATAATTATTATTGTTATTATTCTGAATAATATCAATATTATTATTATAAAAGCTTGACGTTTGAGATGACGCTACCTGTTTGAATGATCTGCCCCGGAGAGAGGCGTGTGTGTGTGTGTGTGTGTGTGTTGATGGACACAAGAGACAGTCTTTCACATGCTGTGAATGTGAGCAGATGTTGTGACCAGCTGCAGCTGGTTTTAGCATGGCACTGAGTAGCAGCTAGTCGGCTAATAGATAACCAATAAAGAAGCATATCGCTGATCTACCCATGCTGTCAGTGAGCCTTCTTTGGATGAAGAGGAACTGGAGGTGAAAGCAGATGAAATCAAGGAATGTCCACAAAAGTGGGTTAAGTCCAACATGGATCAAAATGGAACATGTTGGTTATTAGCTATGTCAATTATTGATAATCAATTTCCCGACTATTGATATTGCATTGTGTTCTTACCCGACTGAATTGTAGCTAATGTCGATTCAAATGTTTTCAGTGGGAAAGTGTAAAGGGAAAAAAAACACTGTTCTCAACATTATTTTGGGGGCGGGGGAAATAAATAAATGAAAAAGAGAGGGAAGGTAGACTTCTTGGCACACGCACGTGCCTCGCCGACAAGCGTTAAAAAGCAGTACACAATGATCATGCCCTAGCCAAGGATATTGCTGAACAAATTATTCCCGTGACCATGCTGGAACAAGTCCAGTACCACCACAAAATCACCAGTTCCACTCATTCACTGATGTAATCAATTTATTATTAATTTGTATTCTTTTTGCCACCCACCCAAAAAGCTATATCATATATATTTTTGCACTGAAAATTGACAATATATTAAATAAATGTAAAAAAACAAACAAACAAAAAAACGCTTACTCAAGAAAAAGTTATCCGCTGATTGGATTCTGCTAAGGTGGCGACCTGGTCAAACTATATATAAGTAGTAACTACATCATTTCAAGTAAATTACATTCAAACTAAACAAAAAAGACAGTAATATAAAAATAAATTCTACAAAGAAGTTTTACAAAGTCCTCGTCAAAAAAACGACCATCTGAACGCAGAGTCAATGTCACAATCTCTCAGAACAGGTTATACTCTATACTCTTACAGTTATAGTCCATGAGTAGTTGTTATTGTATTTAAGTTATTGATTTTAAAAGCCCTGTAATACATCTTTGATTATGATTGATGTATGCAAGTATACAAATTGTAACTTCGAGGAAAATAATGAGCACACAAAATGAATGTTGACCCTCTCATCTTTATCCCTTCAACATGTTGCCACCAAGTTGGAGAATGTGCCGGTCTAGTCACCGGCCAGTTCATATTACACATCATATACCTTCAGACAGTTGACACAGATAATCATTGATGTGGTTTGTTAGCTGCACAGTCAGGCATCAGCAACAAATATAGAATCTTTTGAGCAATTATTTGTGGATCAAGATGTGTCCTTTTTTACCTTTACAATATTAATTTTAACCTCCCAAGGAGGCAGAGGACAAACTTTGTGATTCTGCTTTGTGCCAGAGTTATATAACGTAAAAGCCAGGTTATACGACCAGTACTTTTTGGACAAGTGTGCTTAGCGTTAATTTCAAAGTCAAGGGCTGTATGGGCTCCTGGCTTTTGCTGTGCGCTTATTCCGCCATCTGCGGAGTCCGGACCCGGTATAGGGTTGTTGGTTGGGACATTGATATACAAGCTTTGTGCATTCTTCATATTTCCATAGACTGCAAACTCACTGAAGAGGGCTTTCGGTGTCGGTCACTGTCTGGCGTTTTGAGCAATTTCTATTGAGATTTCTATTTAGGGGGAGTACACGCCCACTGCACCAAATGTTCTTGTGAGGAGCTGTGGCACCACAAACTCTGATTTAATCACCTCAACCCATTCCATGTACTCATCACCTTCACTACAAGTGAATTCAGCCATTTCATTGGTCCAGAAGAACAAGTGATCACATCTGTATTTTTCTAAATACATTTGTCAGGCAGAACAAAATGGATTATTGAAATTCTTTTCTGTGTAAACTCGTGTTATGATTTGCTGTCTTCCACAAGTTATCCAACACTGGTATTTAGAATCCAAACCCGTCACTCCTCATTGTAGATTGACCACAAGCTAATACGCTGGTCTTTAGAGCCGGCAGCCAGCAGGCGGCTCCTGGCATCTGCGTGGTCGGAGAACGCCACTGACAGGACAGTGTCTGTGTGCTGCTGCAGCACAGCCAGTGCTCGCAGCTTCTTCCAGCCGAACACCCGGATTCGGTGGTCCCAGCCCGCTGCAGCCAGCAGCCGACCGTCGGGCCGGAGAGCCAACTGAGAGACGCCCGCGTTGACCAGCGTGATAGGAGACTGCAGCTAAAAGAAACACATAGCAGATTACTCATACTACTCAATGATTTTTAAATATAATCTGTACAGCACCACTACAAACTTCAAACACCTGAGCAAAACTGGCAGAGAGGCATTGCTGCCTCACAGCTAGAAGGTCCTGGGTTTGAATCCCAACCCGGACAGGTCCTTTCTGTGTGGAGTTTACATGTTCTCCCAGTGTCTGTGTGGGTTTCCTCCAGGCACTCTGGTTTCCCCCACCACCAAAAAAAAGTTAACCTGATCCAGTCAGTGCCCCTGGCCAAGGCACTGACTCAGAATCTGGAGTATGCGGACGGTGCGCACGCAGCTGCCCACCGCTCCTCAGGGATGGGTTAAATGCGGAGGACGAATTTCATCGAACATGTATGTATGTGATGAAATGAAGTAACCAACCAATCCCTATTGGTCACACCCATTACAGATACAGCAAATATACCCAGGCCTTTAAGGACAGGTAGCGAGACGCACTGAAAGGTCTGTTCGTCAGCGGGAGCGACCTCATGTCTGCATTGCATCAAGCCCCCCACCTTGTGATCTGTGCTGTCCCAAGACGGGCCAACATCGAGACACATTGTTACAGATGACCACAGATATCGGAGCAGCGGACGCGGTGGGGTGGAGTTGGGGTGCAGGCGCAAAATTCCAGCCCGCGTTTAGTAAACGTGCTCAGGCTGGGAAGTGGCGGGGAGAGGTGGGTGAAGGATCTTAGCGGTTGGAAGGACTCAGGCAAGCCCCGCCTCACCCCCCTTCCAAAAAAAAAATCCAAAAACCAGAACGGTGTAACTTCAAATTCAGAGGCAGCGTCAGTGGAGACGGATGATCTAGGGAAGGCGGAGGGGGGCCAAGGGAGGGTGAGTGGAGAGGGAGAGAGGGCAGCCGGACGGACGATTGATGGGCGGTGCTCCTGTTCCAGCCCGTGGAAGATGTAAAGCAGGTACGGCTCGCCACGGAGGAAGTGGACCGGAATGGGTGTGGAGGACGGCAGACCGGGTGGAATGTCATTGATCAAATGACGAGCGCCGTGCCTCGAGAAATCAAACGCACCACTCCACTTTTCCGAGACTTTGTTCTTCACAAGCTTGTATTTCAGGCCAAGCATTCCTTACAATTGATGTTACTATATAACTGGCATGCGTTTTGATGACTGGTCATACATCAATGGAATAGATTTCATATGATGTCTACCTCATTATCATCATGCATTTCACATACCTTAAAAGCTAAACTATATTATCCAGTCGGCAACTCAATGGACTCAAATAACCCACAATTTCAATGACTCGCAGGCATTTGTGATAAGTTGGAAGTAATTAAGTTGTGTTAATGCTGATTATATCTGCAGAACCGAAATAGATCAGAAATGAATGAATAAAACATCTTGTTTATTCCACACATTCGTTGGGAAATACTTGCATAATTTAGGTTGAGATTTGCTGGTCAAATCCCTTTATTCCATGTCACCTTTGGAATACACACATATTGATGTCCTCTATATTACTGACATGTATTTCATACACCTTGATATAAATGTTGCCAAATCCATGTCATATAAACAATTGCTATCTATGGTACCTTGTGGTCTTGTCTTCAGTCGGCTGTGGCTCGGGGCTGAGGTCTAGCCGTGCCAAACGTGCTGAACGTGCACACGTGAACTTACGGAGTTGACATATGTAAGATCGTGATTGGCCGAATGGACAAGGGTGATCGCTATGTATGCAAAGAGGGTTGGGCCAAAGTCAGATGCGGGGTTCTGGCCCAGGGGAGTAGGAAGTTGTTCGGAGGTCCTTAATGGGAACAGATGGATTAATCTCCCGTGCCCACCCAGGCATGGGATTTGAGGTGTGAGCTAGTCTATGTTTGTGATCTACCCGTCTTTGCCTTGTGATTTACCAGTCTCTCCTCCTCTTGAATGAAGAGGACCTCTGTGCTATACATTCTTTCTGGTCATAAGGGAAAGGGTAAGATGATCTGTGATGTTTGGGACGATCCAATGTGTATTCAGCAAACCGCAACGCTTAGCTGGGGCCCAACCAGCTAAGGTTAAGATCTCACATTAGAAACGGCAATATCAACACATTTGGTCACCAATTTAAAGCTGTCTTCCAAACGTCCCTGCTACATTACTACTGTGTCCCGATTGAGAAGATATTTATTTTTTCCGAAGATGACAAGAGATTATGGGGATTAAATCAACATGTTATAAATACACATAATTAAGGCGTCCGCACATCTCTGGGAAAAGCGTCTTTGTGGTGAAAAAGGTTAAGAACCCCTACACTATATCACAGAGACAGTGGCATCCATTTCATACACATTGAAGTCCACTATATTACGGACATATATTTCATACAACTCCAGTCCAGTACATCAGTGGCTTGCATTTCACAGACCTGGAATGAATACAAGATGGCAAACTACAAAATAGCAAACTACAGTAAGTATGAACAGAGACTGAATGGCTATGAAGTCAAAGGGCGCAAATGGTT
>OMKY01086639.1:0-16790 GCA_900302395.1 Bregmaceros cantori | reverse complement strand
GTGTGTGTGTCTGTGTGTGTATATAGATATATAGATATCTATGTACATTTATCACTTTTTATGAATAGAATCATTATTATCGATTTTTAGGTTTTTCTTTTCTCATATTTTAGCATGAGCACCCCCTAGTGGGCATCTGAAAGTTGAATCCATAGGGAACATTCAAATAAATTCCTATGACTCAGAATACATACTCAACAGCCCGTATGTGTGCGCGCGCGTGTGTTACAGATTTTTTTTTTAATTTTAATTTATTAATGTATTTTTTTACTATTAAGGGTTGCATTGTTTTTCACATTGATTTGAGGCTAAACGGCAGTCTCTGACCAAGTTTGCTGGGTGTAGGTCAGGTTGACTGGAGAGTGGGTGTTTGGGTTGTGATAATAATTTATTAATTGTTTTCATGATTACATTATTCTTTAGTGATTGCTTTGATCAATTCGCTATTGTGCAATACTTCCACTGGGGCAGACATTGCTTAATAAAGGTTTATTATGGATAATCTGGTGATAGTCAAAAGCCGACTGTTAATCTCTTTGGTCATATAAAGAACGCCCAAATTAGCCTAACAAAACTCCTCACAGTATTAGGCAAAAGAAGCAGAGCGAGACAACCCCAACGATGGTGCCACAAGTTGGAAGCAGAGGCGGCGACTTGAGTCACATGACTTGGACTCGAGTTACAAATATTAGGACTTTATGCTTGCCACGTCCCACTGGTTGAATTGGACTTTACTTGAGACATTTCGCTGGAAAGGCATTTTAGCCTGGCTCGCCAGAGCAAATGCATCGTCCACGCATCACACTTCTCAACGTCTAGCGATGTGCGATGTGTGGATGATGCATTGGTTCTGGCTGGCCAGGCTAGAGACATTTCAAGTCAAACCAACAATAATGATTTTTAAAATGTTGTTTATGTAACAACTGTAACGTCGGGCTGCCAATGATGAGATTCTTCAAATGGCTGTTGCAGTCAGAATTACAATATTCTTATAAGATTAAAATGTTGGCGACAATTTTTCCTCTACTTTTTCCAGAAAGTAGAGATCCTAATCTCGATAATAAAGGTGTTCGTTTTTTTGTTAACATACGTGTCGAATATTCGAATATATATCAGTTTAAATTGTGTGAGTGAGAGTTAAATCACTAAAAATTTAAATTGACTTCACTTGACTTCACTGACTTGACTCAACCTTAGCACTTTTGACTTGGTTCCACCTCCGGTTCAAAGAGACTTAGAAGAAAGAGATTTAGATGCCCCCAGAAATTGAATAATACATTTTAATCATATATTTATTTGTTTAAATATTTATTTCACAATGTATTACGTACGTTTTATTGACCTTGTCCCTCTGAGCACTTTGGCCAATTTATTTTTAACAAGCACAGAGATGCATGTATGGGTTATATGATGATGTACTAAAAAAAAATAACAAATATGTTTATTCAGAATTGTGTATGAGAAAATATGCTGTGTGTGCATGTATGTCAGTGGTTGTAAATTGTGTTGGAATTTTCAACTACAGAGTCCGTGTAGTTGAGATACCAACACACAAAGACATACCTGTATACATGTTTATACATACACATGCAAAGGCGTGAGGAATGCGGGCTGGCGCTGTGCGGAAGTGATTTCTGCCTTGTTATGACTTTTTTTGTGTAACACCACAGCAAAAGTTAGTCTTCAGAAAATCCCCTCCCATCACGTACAGCAGTCAGCCTCTGTGGCAGCCTGCAGTGCTGTGACATCATAATCTCACTCTCTATGTGTGTGTGTGAGTGTGTGAAACCAAGGGGTGTGAAACCAGGTGTTTCACGTCAAATCAGTTTTCCATAATGCATCATAATCAGATGTGAAAAATCTGTCAAAAATAGGAACTGTAGTTTCCTTACAAGGTCATCAGATTACAGTTACTCTTTCATGAGATATGGGATTACGTACGGATCATTAATGAGACCATTAAAGTAATTCAGCAGGACCCACTTTCATATGACTCACCGGACACTTGTTTAGAGTGCCAAAACCTTGGACCTAATTGCAATCAAGTAGCATTTCAAAACGAATTACATTTTAATGAGTGACTTGTAATTGTACAAAGGTTGCTGTTTAAAATTAACCTTCTCAACTCTGCACACAGTATATACGAACAGGAGGGTGCTTTTAATAAATAATCATGCGTATGCCGTGATAAAGTCTTGTTTGGGAGTTGTGTTCCACTCTCAAAAAGCAAGATACAAATATTTTTTAAAAGGTTTGCCGAACACGTTTTCTTTTCTCTCTTTTTTTTTTTTTTACTTGGTTGGTTTTTGATTGTTTCCAATTGTTTTACCGTGTTGTATATTTCAAGTTGGAATGCTCTTGATGTAGGCTGTACTTTGAATGTCATGGAAGATGCAAATACTGTACACACTTGTGGAGGATGGTATATTATGGCAATGATAATAACACTAAAATGAATCTAAATCACCGTTGTCCTTGCTCTCAATAAGTATGGGAGTGTGTGTGTGTGTGTGTAATTAAATAATAATTCATCAATGATAAATGCAATTTATGTGAAAATGAGAAACAAAATGTTGGAAACAAATTATATCTCACGTCACAAAATTACTGTGATTCATACACTGTAGTATTGTACACAATGCTGTCTAAAAGTTGATCCGCTGTATGTGTAATTGTGGACCACTAGAGGTCAGCCTTCAGAAAAATAAAACCCGTTTTTTGCATTTTATTGACATGAGATAAAATTTCAACCATTCTGATAATTCATAGAGCATTACATACAACAAAGAAGTAAAAACAAAAGTAGTAATTAACTAAGTATTATTAATCCATCCTTAAATGAATCGAACGATTAAACTAGCTCGGCGAATGTGGCCGTTGCCGGCGTGAACGATACGTGGATGATTCGTTGGTTCTGACTCGCCAGGCTACAAATTATACAACAGTCTATGATCAATACCAACAATGGGTGTTTCCCTTGCATGGCAAGCCGGGCCAAATTAATTATCCACGCATGGCCCCGTCGCGAGCGATGCGTGGACAATTCGTTGGTTCTGGCGTCCGAGGCTCGTGTTTCCCGACACCAAGGAAGAAAATGTGAAGGACTCCTCAAAGGATCGTTTTTGAATGACACATCACACGCGCGTCCTCCAATCTGGCCCAGCTGCGTTGAACAGCAAACTTTGCTGAGCAAAGTTGAGCAAACTGATTTTAACAATAAACTTTTAACGACGGACTGCCGTTTTTAACCACAAAGCCAATGTTTTAACAACGTTTTAACGCCGAAGTGTGACTTTCTGTCACCAATCATCTAACCATGTTCTGCTGCTTGAAAACCCTGTCCACTCCACTGCAGGTATACCACTAATTAATATTGATACGTAGGGTGTTGGACACACTTCATCTCGTATCAAAATATAAACATATCTTACAAACGTTTAAACAAATGAGTGAGGAAGGGCTCCTTATGGTTCACTTAAAAAGAAAAACTTCATTCATAATGTGGCCTGAAACCTACTTGATTTAAATAAATACAAAATTAAAAACTAGAGCGGACTTTTGAATGACTTCAAAATATATATAATATGTCAAACATCAGATAATTTACACTTTCATGTTCAACCATTTACATGCTAAGAAATGTGTGCCTCTCATATACTGTCTATGGTAACTCTGTAATAAATGTACATCATATCAAACAATAATTGGTGATGATGATATATATATGTATATATTATATATATATATGTGTGTGTGAAACAATTTCTCAATTAAATGTGTCTTTGCCATTTTTATTTTACATTTGTTTATGTATTTTTGTGTCACTTTGGTTAATACTATCGTAAATTTCATCGGTTGTTCATTGATTTGAGCTTTTTTAGCACTGCTCGGTAATGTTGCATGGTATCGTATTTTGAGATATCACGATATAAGATATTATTTATGAATTGCCCAAGCATGTTGAAGATTGATGATCCAAATGTGCTCACCCTACACAAATGTAACTTATTATGCTTGAAAAAAATTCCTTCCTAACCATTGACAGATTGCAAGTTGAACCCACGTCATTAGAAGTCAATGTTAATTTTAAAGTTGTATCCTTGATATTAATTAGGATTTGTTTAGACTCTTAAATGTATATGCATAAAGATATATGGATGGATAATTTGATACATGTTTATTCCACCCCTGATGAAAGACACCGGCTGGAGAAGGGCACCCCTGCTAATTCCTATGTAACCATCTTATCGTTTATTCATGTAGTGACAATGATGTAGCCTGGCGAGCCAGAACCAACAAGTCGTCCATGCATCACACATGATTAGAACAATCATGTACCGTCTAGTGATGTGCGGTGTGTGGGTGATTCGTTGGTTCCGTCTTGCCAGGCTAACAATGATATAAGGTGTTCCATCCTGTCCGCTTAAATAAAGTCATTCATTTATTATTCGTTTGAATTAAATAACTGAAAATGGATACGTTACAAAAAAAAATGTACAAATGACAGAAGCTACACAGTGTGGCTGTAACGTGGCCTTTCCTCCTAGCTTTGCATGGACGTGTGTCTTGGACACAGCCTGACTGAAGAAGAGAAGAAGGCGCGAGCTCACAGCTGCCGGATCGAGCATGAGCTGACTGAGCAGCGTGCCAAGCAGCACCCTGGCCTTGTACAGGTGCTACTGCTGGGTGCGTATGGAAATTTCCATTATAGGAGTAGCAAGGGTAATATTGAATATGCAACCTTTGCATGTCATTGATTGGATCCATAATGCTAAGGCGGCAGCTGGCCTTGCTGCACAAAAATTCTTCCTGTATGAAATACATACCAAAGTTACCAAAAAAATCCCATGATTATCCATCTGTCTGGTGACTGGTAATGATGTCCACTGTCCAGTCTAATGCTGTGTCCCAAATGCTGTCTTTGCCCTTGGCTTCATTAATGAATTCATTAATGATAAATGCAAAATCAATTTAACATGACACTGTAACACTGTACACAATGCTGTCTAAAAGTTGATCTGTATGTGTAACTGTGGACCACTAGAGGTCAGCCTTCAGAAAAATAACATGCGGGGAGGGTGCGTCTAATCAACGGCTCCCTCCAGAAGGCCAAGACTGAGTTTAGGACGCAGCGAAAGCCTCTGGTGGTGACTGCCTGATGTCCTCTGTGTTCGATGCAGGTACAGCAGAAAGTGGTAAAGCCACTCTGCTCAAACAGGTCAAAGTCATCCATAACCAAGGCTTCAGCAGACAAGAGCTGGTCAGCTTCAAGGTCGGGCATAACATCTTTCTCTTTCTTTTGAAATTAACTTTTGGACTGTTTGTCACATATAAACCTACTTCCTCTCAAAACACTCGCCGCCATTATACCTCCTTCAGTGACTGGGATCTGCCAAACTTGGACCCCAAAGACAAGTGAGTGGGGCATTCTCAATTGCAGGACCCAGGCCAAGGAACTGGCTTGCCACTACACAAGACTGACAGTCATTGTGCATGCAGGTATCACAGGATGCAGGCACCCATTTGAAAATCCTAATTCCAGTGACATACTTTGAAATACCCCGACTGGCCACATCAGCCATCACCCTCTCAATGATAAACTATATGCTCTCACCCTGTCCAGTTACCCCCACTTTTGATAATTATTTGAATGATTATACTGGGATATGTTACTAGCCTTTTGTCCCATACAGGATATGTGATATATGGAGCCTTGGGGGTAGCGTCTCATCTTTTTAATTTTTACTTCCTTGACTGTTTTACACCACTACTACATGTAAAACATTTGCTGCTTATATTCAATTCCTCTGACTCAATGTGTATCTCTCTCTTATCTCGTTCTTTCTCACATAGCTACCCTTCACTATCGCTACATTTTCAAACAAACCAACCTCTCCCACACATGTGTGGGCAGAGTTTGTTTTGTTTTTGGTGTTTTGTCTTTGTCTCAATCTGGGAGGATGGCTTACAAATGCCATAATGGAACAGCAGATTAGATCTTAGACTTCAGGCCTTGGTATCTCGTCATTAATGTTTTTACCCAGTATCTGGCAGATCTTCTCTCTCATCACACTGGTCTGGCTGGCCTCCTCACCATCCCTTGGACTAAACGAAAAACGTTTGGGGACAGAGCTTTTGGTGTGGCTGGTCCCTCCTTCTGGAACTCTCTTCTCCCCGATATTCGCCTTTCACCATCCCTGGACAGTTTCAAAACCTGACTCAAAACTAATGTATTCTCCCTGGCTTTCCCTAATTGATAGTTACCTCTTATCTTTTTGTTTTTTTCTTCTTTTGTTTTTTTTTTTTTTTTTGGTTTTTATCTGTTCTAAAGCGACCTTGGGTTCCCTGAAAGGCGCTATATAAATGTATTATTATCATTATTATTTTTATTTATTTCAATGAGATGTAAGTGTGTGAGCAACCTGTTGGCTGTCACTAGGGTGGTGTACCCGTTACACGCCTGCATTTCGAAGCCTCTGCATTCCGAAAATAATTTTGGTGCATTATTTGCAGTTATGTGAAGTGTAAATCCAAAAAACTATCCGCTTATTTTGTTAGGGTGCCCCCCAAAACTCTAGCCCCTTATCCCTATGGGGAGTGCGGAGCGGAGGCGCTATTACCATATGTTGGGATTGTGAAGGGACTGTGAAAAAAAAATAAAAATAAGTTCTCCCTGCAGCCTGCAGTCCTGGACAACCTACTGACCTCCATGAAGGTGGTGTTGAAAGGCATGGGCCAGCTGAGAATCGATCTACATGACAACAACAACAAGGTGCGCGCCCTAATGGATGACGTGTGTCTCTGCCTTGATGAATTGCACTATATCATTCATGAGCTGTGAGCTCATGAATGCCGTAACTAAAAATGGCAACAATGTTTGTGGTAGTCAATTAATTAATAAATAATGTCTAGTGTTAAATGATTTTCGGGGTCCGTGTTGGCCGAGTGGTTATGGACACCGCACCTAACGCGATCCCATTCATGTTAGTGACGCTGTGTCTACCGCAGCGCCCGCACTGTCGCAAGTTCGACTACGCTCGTCGACTTGTCTGCAATGTCTTCCCCCGATCTCTTCAACCCAGTTTCCGACTAATCCTATCCAATAAAGATGGAAAAATAACTTTTAAAAAAAAGATTTTGGAGAGGGGGCACGCTGGCAGAGTGGTTATAGAGTCCCGTATCCAGCTTTTCTGCAATGTCTTCCCCCGACTCTTCATCCCAGTTTCCGTTTGAATCCTGTCACTATCTCTCTAGCTCTTGCGGCCAAAAAATAACTTGAAGTAATTAAATCTTTTTAGGCGCAAGCACATTTTTTCATTCTTTATTGAGAGAGAGATAGTGACAGGATTCAATCGGAACCTGGGATGAAGAATCGGGGGAGACATTGCAGAAAAGCCAGAGAGGATATGCGAACCCGCGCCGCTGCTCGATGTGTGGTTTGGGGCGCGCGCTCTTTAACTACCCTGCCACTGCGCAGCCCAAGGCACTCTGATTTAATGGCGGTGTATCTTGGCAAGTTAGGACTAATGGCGGGGTAAAACTAATGTTACCTTTTTCCTCAGGGCCATGCACGTGCCCTGCTGTCCTGTGGCCAGGGTGTGGGCGAGGATCAGCAGCTGGTTCCCTTGGTGACCCGGGCTCTGCGCTGTCTGTGGTCTGACCAGGGGGTCCAAGAGGCTGCATCTAGGGGCGCCGAGTTTAACCTCAATGATTCTGCACTCTAGTGAGTAATTGCCACATTTGGTTGTTAAGATGGCATCCACTTGTGCTGCCCAGTAGCTCAGTCGGTTAGGCAGTGCACTGGAAAGCACGCATATGCCTTAATGGCGCGGTGAGTCGGTGGTTCAAATCCACCCACCAACGTATTTCCCGCATGTCTACCCCCCATCTTCACCTGTTTCCACTAACCCTAATAAATAAAGCTTGGGGAAAAAAACAGCCTGAATGGGCTGGAAAAAACATTTAAAGATGGCAAACACTGCCCTATGTCGGACACGGTCAATACCCCCAGTAAACCAAACTGTAGCCTAACACTAACACTCCTATGGCCCAGCAATGATTTACTTGCTCTTGGTTCATCAATAGTGAACTCTTGTGTGCGCTTGTGTAAACCTTTTTGCACCTGCATTATGATAAATTTTCCTTCTAAGAACCATTCCCAAAATGAAATTGGGTCATGCATAAGGGTGGCGTGGTAATGAACATTTGTTGGTGCAGTTAGCATGGGGAAAATGGGTAAATGTAGAATCCTGCTCTTTCCCTTAATGACTTCTTTACGGCAGAACAGAAAAACGCACTCTCGCACACATTCAATGTGTTAGCATTAGAAACAGGTTTTGTAACTAGCAAACTCATAACCAAGTTCATCAATACATTTTATTCTCTGCAATGTATTTACCCCCATTTTTGGGTGGGGTTTGGGTGAGTGAGTACAGAGTTCTCTGTTGCACATCACGATTGGCCATTAAGATTGTACACGTCAGACATGTGCCATGATTGGCTGTTGAGTGCACTGTAAGAAAACACTAAGTATATTTCGTTTTTAAAATTTTAAGCTATTAAAAATAGCGCCGGTCATCTGATGATGCAATAACGCGGTAAGCTTACGCCGGAGGTTGGCTAACGCATATAGCGTTATTTTTTTCAGCCGTCAGCGCCGTTTTTCCATCTTTATTGGATAGGATTAGTCGGAAACTGGGTTGAAGAGATCGGGGGTAGACATTGCAGACTAATCAACGAGCGTAGTCGAACTCACGACACTGCGGACGCTGCGGTAGACACAGCGGCACTAACATGAATGGGGTCGCGTTAGGTGCGGTGTCCATAGCCACTCGGCCAACGCAGACGCCCAGTATAGCGTTTTTATTGGATTCGACTTTATTCGCCACAGGAAGGAAGCTGACAAGGAGGTGCGTAGGGTGGGAGGGGTTGGTAGCTCTTACACGCCCTCTTCCTGTTCCTGGCGAGGAACTTGTCTTGGATAGGGGCATCGTGTATCGTCACACTACATGTCATGCATGTCGACGTGGAAACATTGTAGCAAATAGTTAGTGGTTGTGCATCTTGTTCCAAATTGAGAATAAAATGGAAAATTGTTATTTTCATGCCACGGCTACATTTAACACTGATTCTGGAAAGTCTGTTAAGGACAGTAATTGCCGTAGAATCTGCCATTTATGGAAGCAGTGCAACAGGGCAATTAACTATCTAATTGTCAAATTGCGTGCTGAAAGCTGTTCATCTGCTGTTCCAGCTACTCGTTCCCTTTTCATTGTTTAATTGAAGCTTTAATTTGTCCCTGGACTAAATATGTATACAACAAATATACACATTTATTTTGTAGCATGGGTGCAAATCCAACCTTCTCTGAGTAAAGTCTGTAAAGTTGTTTCATCCGATAGTGAAAGTGGGCAGGTGGCGATAATCAACATGCAACCGATTTTTATATTCATTTTTGAGCTGGAATGAAAAGAAATCTAGAACTCTCAAGACTTAAATTTTGTCACAATATATGTTAACGAGTATGAAACGTAGAACCTTTTTCACCTGTGTGTCTCTATCAGCGAAATGCAAAGCATTGATGGCACAACCTTAGATCAGTGACCGATGACCGAGTGTATCAGCTCAGTGGTCCAGTTGAGCTGGCTCTGAACGATTTTAATTATTTTTACAACTGTGGAAAACCCAAACCATGTTGAATGTTCTTCTGCTATGTCTAATAGAATAGCCATATTTTGAAGGTTAACAGCCACAACTTTGAGCAGTGGTGATGTTAGTTTGACTGTGAACTGACTGAACACTGTGAAGTTGGTATTCCTGAAGCTGTAACTGCCTGTGTGACCCTAACCCTTGTTTAGATGGCAGGTCATATCAACCTAACGGCCTCTGCTTCTCCGGCCCATCTTTTTCAATTGACCAGTCATTACACCACACCAAGGGGCGGCTTCCAAACTTTGTACTTGTTTCTTCCTCACAGCGTTAGAGAATACTCATTGAATTGGAAGGCAGTGGACAAACGTATAAGATACATTTCATCCAACCTTACTTAACTTTATTTAATTGTTTGTGTTGCTGTGCAGCTTAACAGTGTTCAATATGTGATTTAACTTTGGATTTTCAAAATGCATTGATTATTATCATTACAGTAATCATATTATTAAAAAAATGGCTTATGACAACATTTTAAAACATGTAATTCATCTTGCATATGATTTGCCTGCACGGCTGATAATAAAATAATTCAAATTGAGGCAATTATAATATGACCACACCTACTGAAAATGGTCTCACAGGAAAACTCTGTGGACACCTTATGGAATGTTGGGGAGTGACGCTCGCCTGAGTAGAGGTTGATAACACAGCTTGCACAGAGGGAGAGAGCAAGACAGAGAATGTGTCTGAACAACAAGCACTCAGAGAGAGCGAGAGAGAGATAATATTTCCGAACTAGAAGCACTCGGAGAGAGCGCTAGTATTTAGGAACTAGAAGCACTAGTAAGCGCCCGACGATCAGTTTTTTTCATCAGATTATGTTACTAATAGGCTACAGAAATGCAAAATTGTATCACTTCTTCCGTTGATCATTTCCAACAACTCTACAAAACTTCATCCAAATCCGTGCACAACTTTTTCAGTTATCCTGGCGACATACCAACCATTTTCCTGACATATGCCTAACTGATTGAGCCAGTACTGGCCAAGCTCATAGATTGAATGTTCATGGCGTCTGTGCTTGTAAGAGGAGTGATGATAGAAACTGTGTTCCCCAGCCCTAAAGTGCTCTTGTGCTTCGTCCTGCTCCAGTTTCTTTGAGCACATTGGTCGGATCGTCTGCCCTGACTACGTTCCTACAGAGGCGGACGTGCTCAGGGTCCGACTGCGCATCAGTGGCATCATCGAGACCCAGTTTGAGGCAAACGACGTGGCCTTCCGGTAAGCGCTACAGTGGTCATGAAACAAGGCAACCTTTGTGCATGCAACTGGAGCAATACGACGGTAAAGTGGCATTATCAGCTTCAGCATAACAAAGACATTTGGCATTTGTATAATAAAGAAGGTACATGTTGCTTTTACAATTCCTGCTTTCCTCTTTTCTATGGCCTATATAACTCAAGAATGGAACATGCTAGAAAGTCACATTTTAACTATGGATCTGTCAAACGTGGTATATACTCTAGTTGGCTTGGTCTGAAGGCCAACAAATGTATAAATTGTGTAACATTGTTTAACAATAGAACTCTATTCAATCAGAGCTTGTTTTTATTTTATTAATGCCTCTAATGCAAGCATCCAGTCTAAGATTGTATCACATACCCATCCAACACACACACACCTCCTCCCATCACCATGCATTTCATTTCCACTAACATATGAATACATTCACTCCTAATGTTAATTTAAAATATGAACCATTTGTCTACAAAAATACATTATGTGATTACGAATCGCGTTTAATGTCACTTTTTATAGGTTGAAGTCAATTTCCGGATTTTGATTGCCTTCACTTCTCCTGAACAAAATGAGCAGGTTGAAGGGACGCTGGTTTTGCTTCGCCCGGTGATCTACTCTATCTCCTTGACACTTGTCTGTAGCTTGTCTTGAAAAAAAAAAAACGGCCATTTAACACAACTTTATTAAACAAGACTGATATTAATAATTACCTCACGCTGAGACACTTGCGGCTTGAGGTGATATTCCGGAAATGGAATGACACTGCTGTAACCCTATTACTAAATTTAACTCAACCCATTATCCTAACAGTGGATGGAACCCGTTTTGAACCAACTAAATATGAATAATAACTGGCGGGCTGGCTGTCTGGCACGGTTGGTTAGACACACTCATACAGTCTTGTGCCTATGGCTTAGTCTCACAGTGCACATAGCTGTCGTAAGATTGCTTCCCCTCACCGACATAAGTATGCTGGTGGTCTGCTTCACCACTCTCGTGTCCTTTCAGACCATCCTTGTCAATAAAATGGTCCTTGCGACCTGCCCCCCAAAAAAAGCTAACTTGTAAAATGATATCGGTTAACCGATGTCTTGATAACTGTTTGTGTATTTGTTTCTCTGTTTGTTGGTGTAGGTTGCACAACATAAGCTCCTCGGGCAGTGGCCGGAGGAAGTGGCTGGCATGCTTTGAGGGGGTCTCTGTAATCTTGTTTGTAGCCCCGCTGGCGGGTTACGACATTAGCCTGCAGGCGACCTCTTCAATGGTAAAGACTTGACAATTTGCGCCATATTTCTGTCTCTGCTTGCGTAGCCAAAAACCTGGATAATCCTCTAGCCCTACTAAACTACTGGCACACATTAACAGCCTTTTGTTTTAACAGTGGTATAGAAAAGTTTGGACACCACTGATCATTTTCAAGATTTTCCTTTCTAAATAAGTAGTTGTCTTTATCGGCAATTTCCGTTAAATATATCATATAGTGGACCAACAGTGATGTTTTGAGAAGTGAAATGAAGTTTATAGGATTTGCAGAAAGTGTTCAATAATCAGTACTTAAACCAAAGGCTGTAGGCTTGTGCATACATTTGGGCACCCAAACAAGATAATTAAAATATGCATTATCATCGATTAATCGATCATTGAAATAATCGGAAACTAATTTGATAATCGATTAATCTGCGATTCGTTCCTTTGTTTGGCTCGTTCTTTGCTCTTGTCGAATATATGTTGTTCCCAATGCCGGTCTCCATTCCCAGTGTCATGGCCCCGCCCATTCTTTTGGATACTAAGTACCGCTAAGCCCCACAGCAACACAAACAATACAATAATAATAAGTAATGTTCAGTGAAAAGCCAATATCTTATAAGTTAGCTTGGGAAACCAGGCTCTTGGAAATGTTAAAAGTAAACGCAGTGAAACAGCAAAAGTTTGCAAATGAAATTGCTAACTTTTAATAATTAATGTTAATAATCGTTCCAATTTCAACCGATTAGTCATCAGTAAAAAAGGTTGATTAATTGATGATGAAAATAATCGTTAGTTTCAGCCCTAATTTTAACTGACCCAACACACTGCCTGTACTCCTGGAAGAACTAGGTCAAATGTCAGATTGATGGACAGCAAGATACCATATATCATTTGTACCTACAGCAATCAGACTGTATAACAACAAGCCAAAAGCCACTGTGGCACTTTAGATCACTTCTTGCTCAAATTATAACATGCATTTAATTATTTATGCAGCGGTTCTTACATCTTGTTTTATCCTGGCTCATCACACCTTTTTATCACCTGTTGATAGCAAAGTGGTACAGATATTGTCTTTTTTTGAGTTTGAGATACTTTACCTTGACCTTCTAAACTAAAGTGTGTGTGACTAAAGTTATATCTACAATTTTATGTTAGTTGCATGTAGGGTCACAACCATTCTTGCAGTTTTTTTTCCCAAGGATGATTGTGAAATTATAATATGCCCTCGTTGGATCATACACCCCGATTCCTGTTTTTCTCCTGTTGCTTCATTCCACATGATCTTTTTTTTTTTTAAATATCCATAACTTTTTGCCTGACTGCCTGATCTTCATGGATAGTTTGGATACACTTGCAAGTAATTGGTGGATTTGGTTCATCCATATTTCTGACTTTGGTCTTGGTCTATGAATGTCCTCAATTATGCGTCCATCGTTGGTGTAATAACTTGTCCCCCCGCCTCTCCCAAAGAGCCAACTCGAGGAAAGCTTGGAGCTGTTCTCGTCTATCTGCAAGAACAGCATGTTTAAAAACACCATGTTGGTAAGTCCACGTTTTGGTTTTGTCTTAGCCTGGCAAGCCAGAACCCACTATCATTGGGTCTGGTCTTGAGCGTATCAAAAAAGGGTGCGGTGTGTTGTGGAGAGGGGTAGGATTAGTATTTTAAGAAAATCAAAGTTGGCTAATCAAGTAAACTGAGCAAGTGACGTGGGCACGGTTATTAACAATGGCGGGTACACTCAGTTGCATGAGGCCAATTTGTCTTTGCACTTGCTACACATTAATTCGGGGCTGCTTCTCCCTAGTGATGTCACACAATCTCAAAGTTGTGAAAACAAGAGAAATGTGCAGCTGATGGTGACTTTCTCTTCTTGTAGATCCTGTTCCTGAACAAAGCAGATCTTTTCCAGGAAAAGATCCTTCACTCTGAAAGACACCTGAGGTTATTCATGCCCAGTTACAAAGGTAGGGTAGGATGGTATCTTTCCCCACTTTCTCATATTTTCTGATTCCAATTCTCTCTCTCTCTCGCTCATGTTTATCAAATTGCTCCGATAAGACAGTGATGCTACAGTTACTTGTAACAAGTAATGTTGACTGATTACTGACTGCTTTATTTTAAAACTAAGTTGCATGAGTTACTTTTAGTTACTTGTCATATTTCAGCAGCGGCCGAATGGCAAATGCCAACCCACATTTAGGACTAGTTTTATCAATATTCATTCAAATTGGGGTTTAAACATCATATACATAATATAATTCAGTTCAATAAAATACTCCCTGAAGTGATCAATTGCTTTGTTAACATAAAGTAAATGAGTCACAAAAAGTTATGGGACATTAAAGTAACTAGTAATTTTATGAATAACTACAGCAAGTAACTAAAATCCTATTCCCGCTTCGTTTCTACTCGTTAAGCCAAAAAGACGAGAAGCGAAGTAACTAATTAACTGAATTCACAGAACTTTTTAATGTACGCTGGATCATTTTAAGACATGAAAGGACCACAGTTCCATTGGCACGCCCGTCGATTTTAAACTCTGCACACAAAATTCACTCTCTTGATGCTCCGCAGGGGCGGACCACGACGTGGACGCGGCAGCGCGGCACATCATCTCAATGTTCATGGAGGCCGGGGGGCGGCCGTCCGATATCTTCCCACACTTCACCACCATGTCTGAGACTGAAAATGTGCAGACGGTGTTCCAAGTGGCCGTAGAGCAAATAATATCCCGTGTGTCGTGAGACGCTTTCTGTGCCATTTCTTATTTTAACCCTCCACCTTGAAATTAAAAGTTCCCTATGTTGTTTTTATTTTGATCATATCCTGAAATCACTGATACAGTGAGTTTAGGAGAGTGGGCATGTACGTTAACAATTAGCAGGTTCACTAAATATGATGTATAAAAACATTGTATGCATCATATGTGTAGTACTCAGCAGATAACTTTCTTGCTGGATTAAGAGATCGTAACAACCCGTTCTCCAGAGCAATGGCGGCTTAAATGGGTTGAGTGTTATTCACAATTAAGCGCAAGCACTTCATGCCTGTCAAGTTTTAGAATAAACTTACACAAACCCGTTACTAGAACGACTTTATCATTATGCACTGACAATTAGTCGAACATCCAAGATTTCCAAATTAACTGGCTGACTGAAAATTGCATTTGCAATTTCATAATGTTTACATGTTGATTTTGAGATCAACAAGGGCTTCATATTTCATTTGCAGTAAATACTGACATGCAAACCCAACTAATGAATGGTCATTATAACCCCATGATGTTTTACATGAGACAACAAAATTCACATAACAGTGGAAACCAAAAGCTTCTAGAGATCCATTGGCATTTTAATTTCACTGTAAGTTGAGAGATTTGTTTTTGTTTTTTCGGAAAGTGGTTGCATTTAAAAAAAAAAAACCAAATTATTTTAAATCAATGTATTTTTGAAAGATTTCACATTGCTTAATCAGGATTACTGCTCTGGGTTACCCTAGGTAAACTGGTGACCTGAGTCTGGGCCTTTGGCCACGGGCTAATGAGGTCGCCCAGAGTGCAAAGCAGGAGTGAGCAGAGAGGAAAACAGTTTGGAATAATCCTTGTCCTGAAAGTTACAGCAGTGTGCTAATGTGGCAAGATATTATTTTTGCCAGAAGGTATTCATTGAAGACCTGTGAGGTAGTGGGAGAACATAACAGCGATGCTAACTTCGAATGCATTGCTGCTGCAGGAACTATCGTATATAATTAATTAGCCCTTCCATTAGAATGTGATTCAACTGGGGTCCGCGTTGGCCAAGTGGTTATGGACACTCCACCTAACGCGACCCCATTCATGTTAGTGGCGGCGCTGTGTCTACCGCAGTGTCACGAGTTCGACTACACTCGTCGACTTGTCTGCAATGTCTACCCCGATCTCTTCAACCCAGTTTCCGACTTATCCTATCCAATAAAGATGGAGAAATGGCGCTGACGCCGGAAAAAATAACTTAAAAAAAAAAGAATGTGATTCAGCTAATTGTGTAATTTCCATTATTGAACTGGAGCGTACACACTTTGCAAATTTGCAACTATAGTTTCCTTATGTTGGGCTTTATGTGAGATGTGGGCTTTATTAAGTTAGGTCCACTGCTGTGCCAGTATCTATGTAAAATAGATACAGTAGTGGCATAGTTCAGATAAAGCCAAACAAGACAATACAGAATGGGCAATATGTATTTAGGTACACTGTTGTCTGAGCATTAGGGTGATAGCAAGAGTATACATATATTTTCACTCGCAGACATCACCCAGGCAAAAGAAAAAGCCAATGAATTAAATGCATATTTGTCATTTGTGCTTTATTTTCAAAAAAAAAAATTTAAATAAAATTTGAAATAATCCACAAATTAAACAAAATCCTGCCCAGCCCTATTTGTCATATATTAATGATTAATAAACTGGTTTATTTAGAGATATCTTTTTAATGAGTTTGTTTTAAAAGGTTTTTACATTTTGACTTGAGCATTTCTTATCACGTAATTCTCTATCAAGAATGCTCTAGCCTTCCTACTGAACCATGCACTTTATTTCGTTTGGTGCCCTTATA
>OMKY01086635.1:0-14042 GCA_900302395.1 Bregmaceros cantori | reverse complement strand
TTTTAATGCAATTTTGAACACACATACACAAGTGGGAGAGGAAGGTTCAATTGTTTTGAGAACGTTTAATCTGAAGGTAAATAACGTTGCCATAGTGATAGTGATAGCATGTTCCACAGATAATCTTTACCATCGTTACAGTCACCAAGCACTACACATTTGGTTAGTCCCGTAAAAGCGGACTGTTTATGTTTGGTATTTGTATATTTGCCTTTTTGTACATCGCCATTCCCCAAAAGTCAATCTTTTTCCCTCTTCAAGGGTTTTTTCTGATTGACATCAATTTAATTGGTTTTAGCTTAATTGGACATGCTAAAATATTATAGGTATTTTTCAATTTGGCTAATAATTTGGCTAATAATTTGGCTAATTTGGTTTAATCTGGTTTATAATAATTTGGTTAATTTGCATTTGATTTGGCTGATTTGACTAATTTGGAAATGTTTTTTTTATTTTTTGTGTCTAAGGGTTCACCTGTGTTATTGATGTTATTGATGTGTTATTGATGTGATTCATAGAATCAAAAGAGAGGATAGTCACATTTCCATAACAGTTCGCAACAGCAACATTATTATTATTATTATTATTATTATTATTATTATTATTATTATTATTATTAGCAACCGGCACGTAGCCGACCGCCAGATCGTCATTATTATTATTGTCATGCAACGTGCATTGATTTCGGACACAACGACTGTTATATCGCTCTCTGCTTGTTCATCTGACCGCGATGATGACACCAAGCCATGCCGTCACCGTGCCATAGCAGCCCTATTGCGTGACAATTGTAAGTATACATCCAATACCATCACTGCTCTGAGGAAAATCCCCTGCTCCACACACATGTTATTGACTGTTCTTCATCAATATGTTTTAGATCAATAGGAGGTTGCCATGGGGATGTGCGGCTGTGTGTTGTGTACATTTGTGGGCCTCTGGGCATGAGGTTTGTGTCTTCACCATCATCACTCATCCATTTTTTTCAACTGTTTTAGAATGGATCCTAAGGGCGTATTCAAACCGCATTTTGAATTGTTTGAATTTGTTGCGGGTTGGTTCCTGGATGCAGCGCGGCCGTTTCCCGCAGGTGTGGCGGGTTGATTTATCGCGGTTGTATTCAGACGCAGTGTTCAACACCCAAGATAGATTTGTGAACAGCTCCATGTGTATGCTGCAGTCACTCTCAATATTTCGGAACTCTTCTCTCTTTTGCATGTGTGTGTGTGTGTGTGTGTGTGTGTGTGTGTGTATGTGCATGCGGCACATTCGCTCTGGACCCGAAGTTAAAATATCAGAAAAGAAAAGACAAGATACAGATAAAGTACAATAATAAGAATGTTAGTCGTATTTTAATACTGGGAGAACTAGGTGGAGAGGGAAGAGAGAGAGATTTTGGCGAGTCGTGAATAATAATGCGCTCACGGCATGGGCGCGCGAGTGCACACACACACACGCTCGATTTGTTGAGTAAATATGTTCACATACCTGAAGGTAGCTATCACATTCGCTGGGGTTGCCTCTGCATCCAAAAATTCACAATACATCGCGCCGTTCCTCTGGTCTAGCGCAGCTGATATCAGATCACGCTGCCCTGAGTCAGAGCGCGCTTGAGTCCCGGGTCGAGACCACCTCGTCTAGCAGGGCTCGTCCTGAATTATTTAGCGCACGCTCGGACCCGCTTGCTCTATTCATATCAACCGGGACAAGAAGGAGTTCCCGTTCGATTGAAACGAGTCAGACCCGGGATAAACGCGTTGGTTTGAATATGACCTTAGGTTTGAAACGTGTAAGACACATCTTGAACTAGCCTGCAAAGCCGGGCATTTTTGGCTTAGTCTGGCCCCACATAATTAGCAGAGCACGTCTGACATTAAATTTACCTCAATAACTCTTTCAGGTAGCAAAAAACACCAGTCTACTGCTAAATTGGCAGTAACCAGTTATATTAACTACCGCTGCAGTGGCCCGAGCCACCACGATAGTGTGGCCATACATTGTGCACCTTTTGCCGTCAAAGGGGCCCGTCAACACAAGTTTTGGACTGCTGGTTACATTTTTTAAAACATGAATCAAAAAAAGTGACATCACCGGCCCTCTAGGGGCATCGGCCCACCGGGAAAATGCTCTGTCTGCCAAACTGTCAGTCCAGCCCTGCCTGTCGATATGGACCTTGAGTCCGATTACAATAAAGATATACTGTTATAGCTGATGCCTTACATTCCCCAATCAGAACTCCCACAAGTCTCTCTTGTAGCAGTGTTGTTATGTATTGATGTTGACATTCAGAGAATGGTCACTGAGTGAAAACTAGCTTAGAGGAGGGTTTCTAGTTCAGCATCATTTCCAACTACGGCTGTAGGAACCTCACTGTTATAACTCTCTGGTGGATTAACAAGATCCACTTTGATCTGCTGAACAAGTGCATGGTTTGCACGCCCGCGTTTAGCGTGCTGATGATAATATACAGTGGATTGCTCTAATGTGGGTCATTTTTTATCATTTCCTAATGTGGCACAGTTCAATGTGGGACATTAAAATGTAGTGTTGTACAGTTGAACGTAATATTAGACTTATTACCATAGTTTACGTTTAACGTATAGCTGACATTAATTAGCTTAGAGCCAGAGCCACTAGGACGTAGGTGTCCAACATTGGGCAGTGGCCGACTTTAGGGCAATTCACCCCTATATCAAATGATCATAAAACAGATTAGCAATAAAGAAGCTATTTGAAACTTTGTAGGGGGCGTGTGGGGTCGCTATGACCGTATCCTACCGATGGAGCTAATTGCATGCTTCCTGATAGTTCATTTCGGTTACGTTCGGTTCCTTTTGGTGTTACCCGGTGCTGCGTGCGTCTTAAGGCGTTAAAAATACGTCAAGGATTACCTACAGGGTTAACACCAAAGGCGCTCCGTCACCGCTCTCTCTCTCTCGCTCTCTCTCTCGCTCTCTCTCTCTCTCTCTCTCTCTCTCTCTCTCTCTCGCCCTCTCCCTCTCTCTCCTTCTCACTCTCCCTCTCTCCTTCTCTCTCCCTCTCTACCCCATCTCTATTTCGCAGCTCACCGCCGCCCCCACAAGCACGCGCGCAAACGCACACGCAAACACACACACCACGACGCGCACTCACGGGATACCCGAGAATAACCACGCGCGCAACGAGCACGCACGCCAGCAGAGGCATCTCGCCGACGCAGCAGCAGAGATGTGTGTATGGGTGTACTTTGCATTGTGATGTGGCGCGGAACGGAGGCATCGATACCACCGAACGCGATGTAAGTGGCACCAAGGAGAGGGGACGATGGCATGTCCGGAGCCGCTGGTGCCATATGATGACGGGTTTTGCGGAGGTTGTTTACCTGGAATATCAAATCGTGGACCAGCTCCCCTATAAGTCACAAGAATTGTTCAATGGCGCGTTGAAGGTACGACTTTTCCCATTTTTGTATTGATACATTCCATTGTTTGCCTTACTGTATAGTCCATTATGTGATTGTGAACGCTGTGCGCATTACGGCAATATAGGTCCCTAATTAAACACACACGTGTAAACAGCGACGCATGCACGTGTACACACGAGCGCACGAAATGCGCGTGCGCACGACTGGGTTATTATAGTATGCCTTGATTGCCGCTTGGCACTAAACACTGCGTGGGCCAGTATATATGTGTCTGATGCATCATTGTGGGTGGATGCTTGTGCGTGCGTTAAATGGGGGTATTCGGGCGCCAAGCACGCGCGCGGCTGTGTGTGTGCTTGAGGCGCATGCGTGACTGTGCATGCAGCCGTCGCATGATTATTCTGGTTAAGAGACATCTAATTCGGGTCAGTGGTTCCCGCAGACACACCCACGTACGCAAACACACACACACAACCATTCCGTTTGATATAGTATCACGTAGCCAAAAAATAGGCTGATGTGTGCAAGAATGCATTGGCCGAGGCCTACTACGCGTCGATAGATTTCTGTGCGCGCGCGGCTGTGTGTGTGAGAGGGGGAGAGAGAGAGGCGGGCAGAGAGAGAGAGAAGATAGGGATTCTGTGCGTGTCCGCGTGACAACATCGGCTGATGGTTAATTTCTGCTGCAGCTACGGACACCCTTCATGTCACTATGGTAACGCGTCCTGTCACTCATCGCCTCACCTCATCTCGCCGCGTCTCTCTCAACCGCCTGCAGTGTCGCTTAAAACTCCTCTCATAGGAAACAACGCAGTCCCTCTTTGTTTTTGTTTCTATGATATTATAATTTTGAACACCTCTCTCTCTCTCTCTCTCTCTCTCTCTCTCTCTCTCTCTCTCTCTCTCTTCCTCTCTCTCTCTTTCTCTCCCTCTCTCTCCCTTCCTCTCTCTCTCTCTCTACGACACACACACTCTCCCCCTCCCTCTCTCTCTCTCTCTCTCTCTCTCTCTCTCTCTCTCTCTCTCTCTCTCTCTCTCTCTCTCTCTCTCTCTCAATCAATCAATCAATCGAACAAACAAGTAATCAAATATGGCTTTATTTTTATGTCAATGAACATCATGCCTTGCCAAAGCATACATATAACATACATCAATGGATGGAAAAAACAACAATATAAAGCCTATATACATAACAATGTATAGTGTCGGCAATATACATATATGCATATGTGTCATTTTCTCTCCTGTCCACTGGTTGTCTCTCAGTCGTTCACAGTCTGACACACATTGTGTTGCTATAAAGGTGCATTCACTTTTCTCTCCTAGGATATATTATAGTGCTGCCTCCTCTCTCTCTTTCTCCCTCTCTCATTCTGTCATTAATTCATTTCAAATCCACCTCTCCCTCTCTCACCATTTATTTAGCAATACCTTGCTCTGCCCCCATCTTCCATTGTCCCTTCTCCAACTCAGCTTATTTTGCATTCACTCCCTATACCTCCTCCAGTGATGTCACTGTGTCTCTGTGAGAAGGTGAAGTGTGGCTATGAGTAGGGTGACGAGAGCGAGGTAGGGGGAGGGATTAGAGATGAAGAAGGATTGGGGTGATGCAAAATAAATATCAAGACTGGACGACTGCAATAGTCGGTTGCTTGTGTGTGTTTTAAGTCTTTATTACTACTGAATGCAGGGGGTAGCCCTGATTGATATGTTCACGTGTTACATGTGCTGATTCACAGCCAATGATTCTTTATATTTACCTGCGCCGGGAATAGCCGAGAAGCAAGTTGGTTTTTAGCCACATTGTTTTTTTTCCCCTCGATAACTGAAAAGGTTGTGCACGGATCTGGATGAAAATTTGCAGCATTGTTGGAAATTACAAAAGAAAGAAGTGATGCAATTTTGGTGCATTGCTGTAGTAACATAATCATACTTAATTACCAACTTACCGATAGATTGCTCTGCACTTACGGCGGTCACGTGACTAGACTTTCGGGTCTAGGGGCAGGAATGTAAACAATGTATCCATGCAACTCCACCGACTGGAGGAGCGGTCCTGGCAGATTTTTGGCAGTGTGTGACGTATATGAGAGCTGTCAATGGTATGGACGCATGCACCCAAAAATGTGACTTCAAAAATTTGAGCTTTGACAATGCTTACCAAATGTTATGATTTCCCTGATTAGACTATAATATAAATAAAGGACCAAGTAATACAGGACGAAGGTTTTGGGTGACCACCTGTAAACTTGTATATTGTTACATGTGTGTCAAAAAGACACATGTCAAAAAGACACATGAATAAATCAACAAAGAAAAGCACATAGAAGTACACATTAAATGACTCGGTCTCAGGATGCACCAGACATCGCGTTTGAGTCTTCATTGGAGATCAGAGTTCTTAGACAAGTGTCCGAGGTGTGCTTAGCTTTCTCTGACGCAGGTTCCTTGATGGGCCCGGTAAAGGCGAAGGTGCCCACTTCAGGACACATACCCAAAGCATACATAATGTGTCTGGAAAGGGCCATGCTCGATGAGTCAGTCACGAACAGATATGGGCAGAGTAGCCATAAAAATCACTTAAGTAAAAGTATTGTTACCTCAGCAAAATATTACTCAAGTAAAAGTAAAAAGTAGTCGTCCAAATAGTTAAAAGAAAAGAAAAAAAAAGTACTCCGCAAAAATGCTACTTAAGTAGCGAAAGTACTGAGTAACTTTCAGTAAAAAAAAAGAGACAGAGAGTGTGAGAGAGAAAGTGCCCGAGAGAGCGAAAACGGGAGGGAGAGAGTGATAGAGCACCCGAGAAGGAGAGAGAGCGAAAGAGAGAGACAGAGAGAGAGAGACCAAGAGAGAAAGCGATAGAGAGAGACCAAGAGAGAGAGAGAGAGAGAGAGAGAGAGCCAGAGAGAGGGGGAGAGAAATATATCGGCAACGTATGTTCCAAGTCCAACAGTACCAAAAAGGTGTTGCTAAAGGCCAAGTTCATGTAACGATTAGAGAATTGCTGACATTTCAGTAAAAAGTTGTTTTTTTTCACCTCAAATTTACTCGAGTAAAAGTAGAAAGTAACTTGAGAAAAATTGAGTAAATGGAGTTTTAATGGAGTAAACATAATGTGCTACTGCCCTCTCTGGTCACGAACAAGCCGATCTGAGATGTTGCTGAATTTAGAGGTGCTGGCTGCTGCCTCTTCATCTTTCTCTGACGCTGGTTCCTTGATGGGCCCAGTAGAGGCGAAGGTGCCGAAAGGGTTGGGTTCTAAAGAATACAGAGTTGTTAAATTCCCAGGAACAATAATTAAATAACTTTTCAGGGTGAAAACCTAACCATAACTTGCCCTCTGTGGTGGCTTAGCAGTGAGGGATTTTGGCGCGGCGTTGTCTGAGTGTTGATATGCTCCTTAAGAAGGTGAGGACGCCCAATCGCCGGGCTGCCGGTGCTGATCAGCAAAATAGATTTGGGTTTATTAATAATTTTTATGTTAGTCAATACAATGTTTTCAAGTCAATGTTTTCTTGTTGTTGTGTGTGTTTTTTTTAAAACAGTTCGTCATCAAAATGGAAAGTGTGAGTTGACAACAACAGAAATTAAACATGCTCAGTTTTACGTTTGTTTTTCCTAATTTAAAAAATGCAGTTCAAATATTGATTTGTAGCTACCCGCCCTCTAGTGAACAAAAAAACGCAACTACGGAACTGCAATATATTTTTCCTTATTGCTAATCAACATTTTTTATTTTGGCACAAAACTGTGCAGCGCTACAATTTATTGTGCTTCAGAATCGAGTCATAACCCAGATAACATGGCATCATGATGTGTCTAGTAATATAGTCAGTGTCCTGACAGAGCCCCTGTGTTAGAGATGAAGAGAAGCTGGAGAGAGAGAAAGAGAAAGGCTATTGTGTCCTTGCGGCATCTACTGGGTAGGACGGTATAGGGTGGTGGGATGCTGGAGTGGAGAGAGGGGCTGTAGTAGAGAGAGTGTCCTTGCAAATGAACTGGAGCAAGAGGGAAGAGAGTAAGGGAGGATTGCACGGGATGTGGAGGGAGATTGGAGCTGTGTGTCCTTGCCGACATTTAGACTTTAGAAGTGTGTATGCGTGTGCGTGAGTACCAGCTGGCGGCGGTGTTATTTGGAGCTCAAGAAGACGGGATAGGATAGTGAGCGGCACGGTGGCGCAGTGGTTAGCATTGCTGCCTCACTGTTAGAGGGTCCTGGGTTTGAATCCCAACCCTGTGTGGAGTTTACATGTTGTCTGCGTGGGGTTTCTCTGGGCACTCCGTTTTCCCCCACCACCAAAAACATGTTCTAGTTAACCTGCTCCAGTCATTGCCCCTGGCCAAGGCAGTGGCTCACAATCTAGAGTTGGCCCCCGGGCGCTGCGCACATAGCTGCCCACATAGCTGCCCACATAGCTGCCCACCGCTCCTCAGGGATGGATTAAATGAGGAGGAAGAATTTTATGTGATGAAATAAAGTATCTTAATTTTAATCTACTGGGGATGTCAAAATTTGGTTAGTGCATTATTTGATTAATTATTAATGTTATCGGACAATTAATTCATTAATCATTAGGGTGGATGGCCCTATTGTGGGACACTGCCTAATGTGGGACACCTAAGCTTCGGTGGCTCTGGCTCCACCTTAAACTCATGAATGTCAGTGGAACTATGGTAAAAGCATAGTTACAATGGCAATGTGTCGAACATTAAGTTCAACTGTTCAACACTACAGTGTCTCACGTTAGCCAACTGACTGTTGGAAGTTGCTAAAAATGGCCCACATTAGGGCGATCCACCCTATAATGCGGTACCATGCAAGATCAACAAGGTAGCACATTTTAATTTGCCTAGGTGTGTGCATCACTGTGTGTGTGTGTGTGTGTGTGTGTGTCTGTGTTTGTGTGTCAGTGAGTGTTTGTGCGGGAGAAGAGTAAAGCATGCTGAGTCTGTATGTGCGTGTGTGTGTGTGTGTGTGTGTGTGTGTGTGTGTGTGTGTGTCGGTGTGTGTGTGTGTGTCGGTATGTGTGTGAACATATCGAGTGATGTCATCAGGTTTCAACCAGTGGACAGCATGATGTGTTCTTACTTTTCTTTAGTTTTTTGTTGGTTTGTCTTTTTTGTTTTATCTTTTATGCACTGAAAGCTGCAAACTGAATAGCCCTCATGGGATAAATAGTGTTCTCTACTGTACTCTACTCTACTATACTCTACAATAGATGGCAAAAGTACCCAGATTTTTTACTCGAGTAAAAGTAAAATATATTTGTGCACAAATTGAGTAAGATCACAAAGTACTGATCCAAATATCAAAGTGTTATTTGTGGTTGACACTGTCTTGTCATTGATTAAGCATTAATATTGCAACTGCCCCAGCCATAACATCCCCATACTGATAGAGACACATGTTTAAAAGCTTGTCGCTTAAATAAATCACAAGTTTAACAACAACATGACACCACCCCTGTCCTGGAGGCTATAACTGAAGAATGGCGTTTGTATTCCTGAGGATGATAATGGAAAGTCTGAGCTTTCTTGCTCTAGCTGCTTGTCAATCTGTGAATTCCTGTTCCCTCAGTGTGCCGTGGTCCAGGTCCACCTTCCTGGAGCAGAGACGTGCTGCTGCTGCTGCTGCTGCTGCTGACGCGCTCCGACCAGCCCAAACAGCACCACAGAGACGGGCAGGCGGTGTTCTCTCCCAGCATGGGTCAGCTGCCGGGGCATGCGGGGCCTGGCCTTCAATAGGCCAAAATATGGGAAAAAAAACTAAAAAGAATTGGATTAACGGAGGGATTATCAGCATGCCACTAAATCCCCTTGGCTGGCCAAAACAGTAGGGACGAACTACAGGGGGAGTGAGTGAAACAGTGAGAAGAGGAAGAGACAGACACGCCCTAACACCGACTGAGAGAGAAGGGTTTGGGGGAGAAAGACTTGCAGTTTATATCTCAAACAGAGAGAGGGAAATGGCATATGATTGGCTAGTTGAGTTTCTATTCAGGAAACTTTAGCAGCCGACCAGAGTTCTGTGCTACTGTAAGGGTATTCAGGGAGTACTGAAAACCAAGTTTGCTTACAGCGTTTGCGTGGGTAGGGGTGGGTGTCTGAGGAAGGAGGCCACGATGGACAGCCATGACGAGATGGAGCGGCCGCTTTTGAAGGAGGTGCTCGTCCGGTGCGAGGAGGACTGTGTGTATCCCCCGATGGCCTGGAGGGGGTACTGCAACGGGCCAACAACTCATCTTCACCCCCACCTTCAGCAGCAGGTGCTTGGCCTCCTTAGCATCAACTGCGTGGCAAATTGTATCATGTTGTGATACGAACTTGGAAGCTCTCACACTGTTCACGGCGCATAGTTAGTGAATAGTTAACAAATGAGTGGCCACCAAGTGTCCGCATTGACACAAACTGTTTCAAAATCCGCGTGTGTGTCAAATTACATGTCATCCATCAACATTTTACATAAACAGTGAAATACAGGCAAAATCTTGACTTCAAGTTACTCATTGATGTGGTCACATGTTCTTCTGGACCGATGGGATTCCTGGCTCCACTGGTAAATCCAACATGAATGAGTAAATGGAACAGGTTGCGCAGATTATCGAAACATGCATTTGTGGGGCATAGAGCCGCACGAGAGCATTTGGGTGTGGAATAGGACAGCGGAAGTTACCACCATCATTTTAAAATAATGCGGTAGGTGTGTTCTCCCACTGAATAAACATGTTGAAAAATAGTCGGAAGACACGGCAAAATAACCGGCACCAGAAGTGACGTTCAGACTAGAACATTAACTGGAACTACCGCCAAACGTGTCTAAAGGAAGCTACCCAGGTGCTAATCGTGAGCATTAGACTAACTTGGCAGCCTAGCTGGAGGCGTCACCAAGCGATTTAGTAGGGCAATATCGCCCCCTACCTGTTGCCTCCAGAAAGATTATGGAATCAACGTCAACATTCAAAACTGTATTATCAACAGTAGTATAACACACGTCAGATGGCCCCCTAATATGATGCTGTTTCATGTTTAATCTTTAAAAAGTACAAAACCCATAATTTTGCCAATTGCTAAATTAATGTTCGTTTGAAAAAACATCAATTTACAGACTCATATTGGAAATCCTTGTTACTAAAATTACAATTCAACACATGAATTGATAATGCGGGAAAAGCTATAAGTCACTGGGCGAGTTTGAAAGATTATACTAGGTGCCTGTTAAGTTAGCGCCAAAATCGCAACAGAGGTTGACTCGAGGCGCTTAACAGAAGTAATTTTGGGTATTATTTTAAGAACTACACCAGCAGTTTACCTAACTACCTTTCCAACCCTGACTTTCCATGTCCTCTACTGAGCTAGACCTCTTCTAAGCCATCCAATGTGGACAGTAGAGTTGTTACCAGAACTCCTTTAACGGAGGACAGGAGAGTAAATTGAGGAAAAAGTCCTAATTGAAAAAATACCTACAAATTTGTAACCATTTAACTTTACTATAGATTTAGTTAAACCAAAGCCAATTTAAGGTTGTCAATGTGAAAACTCCTTTAACAGAGAAAATACATTGACTTTTGGGAGGGGACATTTGCATACGTCTACTGTGTATACATGGTAGATAATGCATTTATTATCCTCTGGAATGACTCTTCATGTACATGTTAACTGTCTGTTCGTGGGCGACCCATCATAAATATAAATAGGGTGTTCATTTTACTGTTACAGCAAGTGCTGGACCCGCGTACCCTGGCCCACAGCATAGAGCCTTATTACGGGGCCCCCGGTGGACTGTGGGGCCCAGCCGAGCCACTACTGAGCAGGGACTACCTGGAGACCACATTCGTGGACATCCACCCAGCAGCCCAGCTGGAGAGCAAGCTGCTGGCAGAGCCACAGGACGTCCAGAGCCTGTCTTACAGCGATGAAGATGACCTGCTGCCGGAGTACGAGGTGGGCTGATAACCAGAGATGGCAAGTAACAAAGTACAAATACTTAAATACTGTACTTAAGTAGAATTATCAAGTATCTGTACTTTTAGAAGTAGTTTTTTCTGTGAGTACCTCTACTGAGTAGATTCTTAACAAAAATATTATACATCTACACCTTACTTTTCCCAAAACAGGGTTGTTACCTTTTTCTGTTCTTTTTTCTGCAACGACATGGTAGGACTACATGTATAGCGTGAATGAGCCAGTAGGGGGCGGTAGTCGGTGATACACTGAGAACAGTAGAAGTTAATGTTTTCATTTAGCCTCTGGGTGTGCCCCTCAAAAATATATATCGCCTGTAGAGTGTTAAGGCAAATTTAGGTTTTGTTCTTTGTACTTCATACTTTCAAAAATATTTTTGAGTCCATTTTAGAGCATGTACTTTTTACTTTCAAAAATACTTTTTGAGTACAACACTCAAGTTTTTTTTTTTTTTTTTTTTTTTTACAAATGTATTTTACTCTTACTCAAGTAAGAAATCCCGGTGCTTTTGCCATCTCTGCTGATAACCCTTGACTGATCCATTATAAAAATAATCAGCAGCTATGCGGCGTGATGTCATTAAGGAGAACGGGGATCGTTCACCTGTTAATATTAATGAATTATGACTATTATGTTACTTATAGGCTTCAGAAATGCACCAAATGACGTCTTTCTTTCATCATTTCCAACAACTCTGCAAAATTTCATCCAGATCCGTGATAATCTTTTTCAGTTATCCAGGGGACAAACCAAGGCAACCAAAAACATAACCTGCTCGGCGGCTCTGCCCCGGCGCAGGTAATAAAATACACTGACGTAGCAAGCCACCTCAGTACGTGTGCTGGTTCCACCTGTCTTCTAATTTCTGGTTTCAGGACTCCTCTAGTGACTCTGACTTCAGCGACTCCGACAGTGACCATGACTTCCCCCTGGTCATCCCCCAAGACCACCTCGGTCTGGCCTTCTTCTCAATGCTCTGCTGCTTCTGGCCTCTGGGGATTGCTGCATTTTACCTGTCACAGAAGGTATTAGATTCTCAATGTCTGAATGTGAATAGGGGTGCAACTATATTATTCAACATTATTGATTACAAAATATGAAAATGAAGAAAACATCAAAGTATTAGTGTATAAGTCAATTGTAACAAGTCTATGTAATTAACTTAATTGTTGTACTTTTTTGACACATTTGTTTTAAGGAAAAATATTTAATCTCTTAATCAACTAATCGTTTCAATAATCAATAATTCACGAATCGACTATTAAAATATTTGTTGGTTGCAGCCCTAATGTGCAATACTCTTCCACGTCATTATATTATTGGGAATCTTCACTTCACAGGGAAGTGCTGCGTTTGTTGTTATCGTTTCATTTCATGCACTTTAGAAAACAACCATGGCAGCCCAGTGTTGAACGGTAATTCATTTGCACGTGACTAGAACGATCATTTGGTCTGGATTAAGCAGGCTTGAAAGAAAGTGGCAAAAAAAAAGTCAAATGAAGTTATCAAATCTCAGCGCAATCGGTGTGACAAGTGGCTTGGAGGTCCACTTCACGATATGAACATGTCTGAAATCGTTCCCTATCCCCCTTATACTGCACCATATGGGGTGCATGCCATTTTGTAGGGGTGTCCGAATTCTCCATGTACCCTATATAGAGCACATCCCACAATACACTGCAAAGAGTAGTGAGCATCGGATGTACCCTAGACGAAGCAAGATAATCCATAATGCATTGCGAGACTTTTTAAAAATGACCTAAACTACAAAAACATGGCACGGTGGGAGTAAATAGCGACCGACTGCAGCAAATCGTTATGAATGTACCCAGTTTTGACTTTTTCTGATGATTGTTGAATTTTATAGTTATATTTTTCATAATTATATTTTGTAGTAACTTTGATGGCGCCAACTCTAGTGTCCGAAATCTCGGCCGTTGCTCCTGAGTGCACTATAAGTGAGTGCACTATATGGGGGGTAGGGAGTAGGGGATAGGGAGCGATTTTGAACGCAGTCATAGAGTTATTGACTCAAACATGACCATATCAATGCAGAATTTCAGTTTGCTTAATTTGCCCATTGATTCAATTAAATATGAATATAATCACAGCTGACACATGCGCAGCTCCCAGATTATGACAGCTCAAGTGAAGGTGACTCTGTGAGTCATGGACATTATGGAATTGCTTTGGGTTTTAAAGGATTATACAGCCTTTTACTGATTGGTAGGATTATAATGTGTACACTTTCAAATGGCTGCATAAACAGAGGGAGAGAGCAGAGATCCTGTATTGAGGTGGAGCTCATAATAAGATCAGATACAGTTAGGAAACATAAAATAAACACATATACACATCAACGTTGGGTAAGAACGCATTACATGTAGGGTGGATTGCCCTAATGTGGGTCATTTTTTACTACTTCTTAATGTGGGACTGTCAGTTGCCTAATTTGAGATATAGTGTTGAATGTTAATGTTAGATGCATTACCATAGTTTGCTTTTACCATAGTGTAAGTCGGGGCCGGTCCTCACCTGTTCTCAGGTGTGCTTGTGGGCCACGGGGTCTCCTGCTGAGAGGACGTAAGTAGGCGGCGAGCTCGCCACCGACGGTTGGCCCCCCTCCCAACCTAGACCCGGCCAGCCCGCTCTATGGGACCAGCCCGCACTATACCTA
>OMKY01086631.1:4959-17352 GCA_900302395.1 Bregmaceros cantori | reverse complement strand
GGTTACGGGTTAACCCTAAGCCTAACTTTTCAGAACATAAGGTGTTCACCCGTAGCTTTACAGCTGCTAACAAATATTCTTAGTGATCGTTTTACTGCCAAAGAAAAGTGTGCTGGTATTCTAAGGAACAAACTATTCAGCACAACTTGTATTCTAAAGATAATAGGTAATATAACAAAAAGATTAAACTCTACCTTATAAATCAAATTGTGTTTTTAACTTGTTTCATTCTAAGATTGCCTGTTGGTGAGAAGCTTCTGTTTTTTTGTATTGTGAATTTGACATTGACTTTAAATGCAGCAGAAATTGAAATAGATTTAATCAATAATTTATTTAATCTATTCATTCACACTTAAAGTGCATTTGCAATTTCATTGTTCCAGTTGTTTTACTCATAATGGCCATGTGATTAATGACATTATTGCATAATTCTTAACGGATTCGTGTTTTAACGGTACGGTTTGCTAACCCGAATGGGTGGGAAACCACTTGCTCATTTGTGCCCAGTGTTACAAATATTGGCAGTATTGTGCGTCACACAAATGGCCATTATTATTGGCTACAGTAAGTTAGTTAGTTTTATTATTGGCTACAGTAAGTTAGTTAGTTTTATTATTGGCTACAGTAAGTTAGTTAGTTTTGTTATTGGCTACAGTAAGTTCCCCTTTGTAGTGCAATCACAAAAGCAACAACTCTGTGCCGTAACAAAAATAGAACAATGTAATAAAAGCATTCTAAATGAATGAGGGCTTTGTTTGTGAATTCATGTTAGGATAATGGTGTCCAAAGGATTGTGGTTTGGTCCCAGGTTTTCTTTCTTTCTTGTTAGTTCTTTGGAGAAAAAAATGTTTTTCATTGATTTTGAATCATAGGCTGTGTCCGAAATCGCTCCCTATCCCCGATATAGTGCACTATATGGGGTGCACGCCATTTTGTAGGGGTGTCCAAATTCTCTATGTACCCTATATAGTGCACTGAAAGTATCCCACAATGCACTGCAAAATGTAGTGAGCATCGGATGTACCCTAGACAAAATAACCCATAATGCATTGCGAGATGTTTCAAAAATTACCTAAACTTTTTTTTTAAATGGCACGGCGGGAGTAAATAGCGACCGACTGCAGCAAATCGTTATAAATGTAAGTACTTTTGACTTTTTCTGATGATTGTTGAATTTTATATTTATATTTTTTATTATTATATATTAGAATCATTTTGAGGGTGCTATCTCTAATGTCAGAAATCTCGTTGCTATTGAGTGCACTATAAGTGAGTGCACTATGTGGGGGGTAGGGAGTAGGGGATAGGGAGCGCTCGGACACAGCCTAATAGGCCGGGATCCAGGGATTATTTTCTTTTGTCTTGTCCCCTGGGACATCAAAATGTGATGTCCATGTGATCTGCCGACCTGGGGGCGTGGTTTACGGACAAACGCAACAAGCGCAGCGCGGCGATGAGTCGCGTTGTTATGGAAACGCGACGCGCAGCTTTAGCCGGACAGCAGGTGACCAAGTTTCATTGTTGGTTTCACGACAAGAAGAAGAAGATGTCGATATTTTCCGCCCAAACATAACTCTTTACATTTATCCGATCAGCGGGTGAATTTAATATCTCCAGTTCACGCCACCATGAGCGCGGCCGATGTGTCTTCGATGTTCAACCCGCCACAGCCACACAGCAAGGTGGAGGTCGAACACCTCGACTACCGCTACATCGAGAAATGCAAGAACGTGAAATATCTGGAGAAAATCCTCCGAGTGCTGCGGTAAGTATTGGATGTTATGACTTAATGCTCAACTCCCTGAAAGTTGGGCAGCACGGTGGCGCAGTGGTTAGCTGCCTCACAGCTAGAAGGTCCTGGGTTCGAATCCCAACCAGGACAGGTCCTTTCTGTGTGGAGTTTACATGTTGTCTTCGTGGGTTTCCTCCGGGCACTCCGGTTTCCCCCACCACCTGCTCCAGTCAGTGCCCCTGGCTCAGAACCTGGAGTTGGCCCCCGGGCGCTGCGCACACGGCTGCCCACCGCTCCTCAGGGATGGGTTAAATGCAGAGGATGAATTTCACTGTATCTGTGATGAAACCATGAAGTTATTTGTTGACATTATTTGATACAAGCCTTTTCAGAGGAATATTTGGTTAGATTACTCCTGGAGTGTTTTAAATGATCTTAATCACATCGTAGAGCAAATAATCGAGTGTTTTTGTTTTGATTTGGATGTCTCTAATTATGTGTGGAATCGGACGGTATTATAAGTTGTACGTGTGCAGTTGATGGCAAATCAGGGTCTTTTTTTCTAAAAGTTAAATCAAAACTTAACCCCTTCCTAACCAACTCCATGTAATGAGATTACAGTCCTCAAATTACAAATATATACTAAATCAGTTATCAATTATTATAAAAATATTAAAATCCAATTTGATGATTTATATATTTCAAAAATATTTTAACAAAATAATCCGATTTTGATTTCAAATCGTTTTTTATGTATAGCACTAAATCGAAGACGTTGTAACTTGTAATTGTGCAAGTGGCAAACTCCTCATGTGACGTCACATAACACCGTTTTCCACTGAAACCTTGAATTAAATAAACATAGGAGCTCATGAAATTGTTGACTTCATTGTATTGGTTTATGTCTGTACAACTTTAGGTGGTTAAGATGAGCCACGTTTAATCACATTTCAAGTTAATTACATGATGAGTTAACCTCTCGTCATTTTTGCTCGCTGTGATTGTTGTGGGTGTTCTTGTGTAAGTGGTTACACTTCCGTTAATGTACGGTGCAGGTCTGGGGATGAAGGCATCTACCCGGACCTCATCCGCTTCTGTGAAGAGCGCGTGAAGACTCTGGACCCGTCCAGCCGGGCTCTGTGGAAAGCCCAACCTGTTGGTACTCCAGCGACCCTGCCCAGGGAGGAGTGGCTAGAGATTAGCCAAGACCTGGAGGTAGAGCTCTATGACTAGACCTGGAGGTAGAGCTCTATTAGCCAAGACCTGGAGGTAGAGCTCTATGACAAGACCTGGAGGTAGAGCTCTATGACAAGACCTGGAGGTAGAGCTCTATGACTAGACCTGGAGGTAGAGCTCTATGACAAGACCTGGAGGTAGAGCTCTATGACTAGACCTGGAGGTAGAGCTCTATGACTAGACCTGGAGGTAGAGCTCTATTAGCCAAGACCTGGAGGTAGAGCTCTATGATTTAGCTTAAAAATAAAATCCTGAGGGGCGCACGGCAGAAGGAATTTTAATCCTGTCACGCTCAATATCAGGCAGCGTATCAAATGCTTTTCCACTCGCCAACCTTTCTGCAAAGTGTCCAGTCTCTCTTTTCCCAAAAAACCAACCCTGCCTATGAAATGGAAAATGGCGTCTGCAGAAAAAAATAACGACCTCGATTTCAGATTTGATTCTGAGGAGAGAAAAAAGGCATTAAATGAATAATATCTGGGGGCTGAACGCGTAGAGAGCGCGTCCGCCAGACCATAGGTCGAGCAGTGCCGCAGGTTCAAATCCCCTGTCCGGCTTTTCTGCAATGTCTCCCCCCGACTCTTCATCCCAGTTTCCGATTTAATCCTGTCACGATCTCTCTCAATAAAGAATGAAGAAAGGTGCTTGCGCCCAAAAACATAAAAAAACAAAAACTTACCACTTTTGCCTAACGAGAGCAAGTGCAGAGACCATCTTACGCTTTACAAATCCATAATTAAAGTTACCCAAGTAACTTTAGTTACTATTTAGTTACTTTAATGTTCTTTAACGCTTCTTGGGACTCCTTTGTCTTAAATGTAATAAAACAATTGGTGCTGTTCAGTTAGCTCAGTCAGATAGGCAGACCGCTGCAAAGCACATCACGGTGAGTCGTGGGTCTGCAGAAAACATTTAAGAAATGTAATAAAGCAATAGGTCGGGATATTTTTTGTACATTATTTATGAAGTATAAACGACTTCCAATAAAGTGAGTATTGATGAGACTATTTTGCTTTATTGAAGATGGTATCATGAACTAAAAGTAACTAAATAAATCATCTTAGACTTAACTTTTAAAATTAAGTCGTCAGTAATGTAACTTGGTTACTTGCAAGATGAGTAGTCAGGAATCGGTAGTGAGATTAGTTTAAACTTGTCAACACTGGATGCCACACCATGCGTTGCTTGCAACGTTTTAAAAATTGTCCAATTTTTTTTTTGACAAGAAACAGATTACAAGTGTTTTGTGCGCACAGCTTGAGTGGATAATAATAACTCAATACTCCCCCTGGTGGCTCATGCTGGACAGCGATGGCAGGAGACCACCAAGAACTCCCAAACATCAAGACCTCCTTCCATGTTTGATGATCTCCACCTTCCCCCTGTTAGAGGAACCGTGCCTCCTGAACCCACGACGGTGAGTGTTACGATCTAGCCCATCAATGCTATCGGCGATCCATTGGTTGGGTCTGCTGTGTTGGCGGAGTTGCCGTCTGGCTGTTGTAACTCATTCACTTGAATACACTCCTTAATGCCAATCAGGGCACCGAACCGGTTCAAGGAATGAAAACGAAAGCCGAAAACGAACAGAAATGTATGGAATTTTACGAGGAGCGGAAACAGAAATGAAAAAATATTTCTTCAACTGTTCCGGAACAGAAATGGAACATTATGAAATCCACAAAACCGGTTAAAAACGTTTTTTTTTTTTTTTCGTTCCCTATATGTTTGAACATATCCTGTGTCTGGGAGAAAATTTCCAGCTTGTGCATTCATCCAACTTCCACTCTCAGTCATCAAGCCTCATGTATCTGGGACTCCATCTTGTGGACAGATGAGGAAGCGAATGTAATGGAGTTAATACAGTTACACTGAAGTTTAAAAGTACACCAAACATATTTTGTATGAGCTATATTTAAACTTAACATTGCACAATATAAGGAACTTTAAGAACAAATGAAATGTTTGTGTTCCGAACCGATTGAGGACCGATATTTTGGTGGTGGAACGGTTCCGAGAACAAAAACGTTAAACAGAGACCTCCTGAACCGTTCGGAACGGAACGTTTGAAAAATAATTTTGTTTTCAAGCCCTGATGCCAATCCCTTCATGCCAATCCTAAACAGTAAGCCATGTGCACCCCTTAGTAGAATTCTAGTTAGCGAGTGTTAGCCAGTGCTAGTCACACCAGAAGCTAAACAGACGCACAGAGACCAAACATCACTTGTTTCCTGTCAATGTGTTGTAAGTTTAAGTATTTTCATCTCCACCTTTCCAGTAGTCTGGCTGACGGTCGGGGCACCACTAAAGACTTGACAACCAGCTCTCGCCATATCCCTCTGTCCTCGGCCACTAGTGGAAATGGTTCTTAACTTTGCTAGAGCTGCTAATGTTTGTGCAGTCCTACCGGTGATTTCACATTGCAAACCTTGGTCTTTAACAATAGCGCCTTAAAACACCTTTCGGTTGTTAAAACCACTGAGTGTTTCTAGTTGTTGAGTCCTGACTCTGATGTCTGAATGTTTTGTGTTACATAACATTCAGAATAAAACCTGGCATGTATTTGGACACACACACAAAACATCCATGAACTTATTCATACAAGATGAAGACACAGTCATGGTGTAGCCATGTTTTATTGAGTCTCTGTCTTCTATTTCAGAATGGCCCCAGTCAACACAAGAAGAAACCTCCAAAAAGAGTCGCCCCTCGAGACTACAAAGAGTGGGATAAGTATGTTCCATTGTAGTCTGTATTATTCAATGTGTTATGTACGTTCTATGCATGTATATGATTAAGCAACCTTGAAAGGTATACTTGCTGAGGTATACTCTAGGCCTGTCTTCCTCCAAAGTGAGATCTGAATTTGTAATCCTTACTTCTTCCTCTTCATCCGGGGTCGGTTGGCAGGGGCCCAGGGCAGCAGCCCTCTCCTCGGCTATTTCTTCTAGCTCTTCCGCTGGGATCCCAAGGCGTTCCCAGGCCAGCCGGGAGACATAGTCTCTCCAGCGTGTCTTGGGTCTTCCACCGGGCCACCTTCCGGTGGGACATGACCCGAATGCCTCGCTAGGAAAACGTCCAGGGACATCCTAATCAGATGTCCAAGCCACCTCAGCTGGCAACGACTCTACTCCGAGTCCCTCTCGGATAACTGAGCTTCTTACCCCATCTCTAAGGAAGAGCTCACCCTGCGAAGGAATTTTGGCCGCTTGCACCCGCAATCTCATTCTTTCGGTCACTACTCAATGGTCATGACTATCCAATAGATCCAATGTTCACCACAAAGGAACCTGCACCAGTCCACCTGTCTGTCTCCCGCTCCATTGTTCCCCCACTCTTGAATTCTCCCCCCGACCTAGCTATGGCGCTCTAAGATCCAGGGCGGCTGAGGACCTCGGACTTGGAGCTGCTGATGAAGCCAACAGGAAAACACAGGCTATTGATGTTCCAATATTTTCAATCCCTTGAGAATGATTGTATTGACGTGTGTGTTTCAGGCTGGACGTGGACAAAGAGTGCGAGAACATCGACAAAGAGAGCCGACCTAAGACCGAGCTGCAGAAGACATGTACTGACATCAAGCCAGTGGACACCACAGGTATAACATACTTCACAATCAGGGTTATCGTCATTGACACAACTTCACATACTGGGGAAACTGAACCGTTCAAAAGCCATATGGCAGAAGGGAAGAAAGTGTTTTGGAACATCCTTCCAGAAGGATGTTGTGGGAGTATAATGACCTTTCTTCTATGGTGTTGTTCATAGCGGACGATCATCGTCTGCCTGCCTGTGGGACCAACTTCCAAAACAAACAGATGCAGGCTGCCTGGGAATTGACCTTAGACTGACAGTCACAACCATCACTCTCTGGCCCTAGTCGGGAACCTTCAAATATACCAACCATGTCTATGGCTGCAGAAGTCTTCAGTCTTTTGTCTTACTATTTAACTCTTTCAGCGCCACAGACTTCAATAGACGTTCTTCACCGGAGAACACATACTTAACGGCCAAAGACGGTCAAAAGACAAGTTTAGGACCTGTCAAAAAAACTGTAATCACGAATCTTCCCAGAAAGTTGTGTTCTGATCTCATTTGTGTAGAATATTTGGCGGACCTTCAAACATCTGTGTAAATACTTTCGTGTTACAATGATTGGCACTGAAAGAGTTAATTACAGAAAGTTGCCCAAATGTATTGAACAGATCAATATATTTGAGTTTATTCCATAACAGTGATTGAGAAAAAATATTTCCAGACACCACTGAAATTGATAATTGTTAAAGTGTCTTGTCTAATAAATAAAACACTTTATGGTCTTTTATTAACTATTTAACTTACAAAACTACGGACGGCATGAATGTGTCTCTAACCCGATCGCTATATCCAGGTGTCACAGCCAACAACGTCCGTGTAGGAACCCGTTCCCAGCTAGGAGGTTCCCAGCCCCGGGCACCAACGCTCAACAACAATGCATATTATAACAATAATTGTATATTTGCCGGGGTTGCTACGTAGATGTAGCCGTGGTGGGGGAAACCGTAGTGCCCGGAAGAAACCCACGCAGACAACATGTAAACTCCACACAGAAAGGACCTGTCCGGGTTGGGATTCGAACCCAATTAGCCCCCGGGTTGACCCGCGTCCGCGCCTACCGGCGCGGGACGCGGGTCAACCCGGGAGCTAATTGGACCTTCTAGCTGTGAGGCAGCAAAGCTAACCACTGCGCCACAGTGCTGCCCATACTGCGCCACCATGCTGCCCATACATATGCATTACATACCCACTTACAGACTTTTGCAGACTTGCGGCACACCCAGACGACACCATGCGACAGCTCATCATCTGTGTCCATGTTAATTATATCTGCTCGTTTTTAACCGGTATTGTGGATTTCATTATGTTCCGTTTCTGTTCCTGAACAGAAGAAATATTTTTTTCGTTTCCGTTTCCGCTCCTCATAAAATTCCGTAAAACTGAACCGGTTCGGAGCCCTGCCTGTGATTCTCTGAATTTGGCATGAGTACGCATGGTGCGAATTGTATCCTTCTTTTCTAGCCGAGTATTCACTCTGAAAATTCTGTAAGCCATAATGGATGCACTGCAAGAAGAACCATACCAACAACCCATCCTCCTCTTCCAGGCCAGGAGGCGGGCTGGACGCAAGGGTGCCTCGTTACCAGGGCAGCCGGCTGGAGCAGAGAAACAACACGCTCCCCACCAGCAACATGTAAATGACGTCACGTCCTCTCACTCTACACACATACAGTAGACTGGTGGACGGATGATGGTAACATCCTAGTTATAAGCCAGGTGAAATAGATTCTCTTTTAGCGTGTATTAGAGAGATTGGCTGTGTCTGAAATCGCTCCCTATCCCCCATATAGTGCACTATATGGGGGATAGGGAGCGATTTCGGACACTACCAGTGCATCCATCTTCGTCCTTGAAAGACGCCTGGTCCGCCATCATAGCTTTGGCTCACGCTGGGCACTCGGTGCTGGTGGCGTGTTCGGTCAAAGTGGACTGACGGGCCTTTTTAGATGCCTTCGCCAGTCGGAACAAAGTCCAAATCGGGGAAAAAGCACTAATGAAGTCAAAATAGATCGTCAAGGGTTACGTTTTAGCTGCCAGAAGTATCACATGGGCTTAAAGATAACCTGAGGCACAAGTCCAGCCTACTCGGCAGCCATCTCGGGTCTCATTTCTAAAAACATAGTCGGTGCCCACGGCCCTGAGGACCTCCGGTAGACTATTCCACAGTCGAGGGCCATGGAAGCTGAATGCGGCCTCGCCACGTGATTTGAAATTAACTCGTGGTACGACTAATCGCCCTGTGCCGGTGGACCTCAGATATTCTCCCATTTCAGTTGTTAGTATTGGAGGAAAAATATTTAAAATGCATATCCTGACCTTAAGATGATTAAGTGTATGCAGGCTGGACATGACAAATATTGCTTTCTACTTAAATAAATGAGCACAACAACTAAATATATACAATGACTAACTACATTTTTAAAAAACATTTCCTTTAGAAATGTTTACAAACAGTAATACTATAATGATGAATGTTTTACTCCGCGGCTTTGCACGCGGTAATATATGAGGTGTCATGCGGCCCACATTGCAATGTGCGAAACATTGCAATGGAGCGCACCACATAAATCACTTTTAGGTCAGTAATCGTAACCAGAAAAAAATTCACATATAAGGCGCTCTGGATTATAAGGCGCACCTTGTTTTTTTATGAAAATGAATGTGCCTTATAGTGCGGAAAATACAGTATATGATATTTGTCTCATTTTCTTTTCAAGTGTTTTGCTTTCCTTCAAGAGAAACTGGGTAGAGGACTGGAGGCGTTGCCAGGCAATGTCTGTAGATAATTAGCTTTTTTTTGTTGCTACATGTGTGATGAGTGCTTTCCAAACAAAGCTTGTCTATCCTTCTTAAAATTCAAACCCAGCCTCGGCGACTGATGAGGGATCAAACGCTGGTGAAGAGCCAGGGTTGGCATTAATGCAGAGTGGAGCACGAAGGCTCTTGGAGAGTTCCACAGACTGCCACTTGTATGCGCCCTCGCAGCGCTAGCGGTCGCGTCTCTCCATCCCTCCGTAGAGGACGTCTTGTTATGGTTGACGTTAAATCTGACAATTCCGGCCTATTATTTTCTGTGATGTAAGGTGCAATCCCAAAAAGATCTGCTTATTTTGAAAGGGTACAAAACCCTAGCCCCCAACCCCTAACGTAACCCCCAACCTAACCATAACCACCTACTGCACACCCCTAACCATATCCTAAACTTAACCTAACCCAACCTTAACCATAATCGTAACCTAACCTTAACCCTAACCTTAACCTAACCCTAACCTTAACGTAACCCAACCTTAATCCTAATCCTAACCTAACCCTAAGAAAATAAGTGGATCGTTTTTGGGATTCCAACGACAAAAAATATGCCAGAATTATCCATTTCAATGGCGACTGTCCTGTTATGGTTGCTATATGAACCGAAAATGGGTTTCGATGGTTTGATTCAATTGCTCATAATTCACATGAAATATCATCAAATCATTCTGTGAAAATGCAACATCCTAAATGCATAACTCATATCACTTGCCTTGAAAGTAAATCCCATATGTTAACATAAAACATATGCCCATGACCCCTGGCTAAGAATAGAAAAAGATCTACCACTATCAAATATACCGCGTCATGAAAATTGGAAAGAACTAACTGCTAAAGGAATACCCCCGAAACGCAATAGAGCCATCAATGAATCCTTTCTGTAGGATTCAGATTTCTTTCAAGATCTCTGAATTGTGACATCACAGAAGCCTTGTACAGTGTGCTTCCCAGAGTGTTTGAGCATGTTTTATATGAAATGAAATGTATATGCTACATCTTGAAACAAAACAACTATTGTGAATGCAAATCTAAATAATTTTGGGGCAAATTCATCCACCTGGTCAGAAGTTATAAACAAAAATTTGGCCATCTTGATTTCGGTCATCTTGTTAGTGCTGGCCTCCAAAACTCATCACATCATGAACCTACCCTAGAGCATTTACACACTAAATCTGAAACAAACCCATCCAATCGTGTTATCCCGTTAACACAAAGGATCTTGTGTGGCAGTGCATGCAAAACTATTACATCCCCTATGCTCCACGTTTTGGGGATTTGAGCATGGAAGTGGGCATCGGTCATACAACGTGTAAATGTGAACAACGCGCCGCTGTTTGTTTTTTGCAGGCAGAGTGTCGGTTGCAGCTGGCGGCGCAACATCTCAGCCTGTCTGAAATGTACTCGGCGCAGCTGGAGGTGTTGGCTGAACAGGTTCCTCTTGGCACCGGAAGACCACACGGTGAGAGCTGCGGGGTGGACCTGTAGTGGTATGATGATGGACCCAGAAATGATGACACCAGACTCCAGACTCCGATTAGCCAGATTTATTGAGTAAAGGCCTCCTGTATCGGCCAGTGTCTTCTCGCAAATTCCTCCCGAGCAGTTAGAAGGCCCTTGTTATACTGTGTGTTGGCCACACCTCCTCACAGCTCACAGCTGTCACCCCAATTCACACCTCAGACCCTCACAAGTGGGGGCTGAAGTTATATCCCATGACTACAGGAAATATCTTCCCAATTTAACTTCTACATACCACATTAAGCCACTTCTCCACCACAAAAAAAATCCAGGCACAGTTTGGCGCATCTCAGTTAAGTTTAGTTCAGTTTAATGGGAACGTGTTTCACTGTTCTTAACGCGGCCACAAAGTGTCTCCCTCCCATCCCCACACTCTTTGCGTGTGACTCTTTGCAGGGAGGGGGGGCACCCCACCGGTGGCAGGTGATACCTTCTACCTTTATTCTATTGATGCTGGGAGATGGGGGGGGGGGCACACGCCCCCCTCCTGTGATTGGCCGGCCGCGTTTCGTCACCCCTTTGGATTTTGACCAATCAGCGACCAGTAAATGTGGCCAAGGAGGGCTAGATTCTGGACCCACATCTCAACGTGTCCTGAAGCCTGGCCGATTTGACCTTGTGGAGAAGCGTTTTGTGAACTGGCCTTAAGTAAGCCAGTGGAAAAGGAGCTGTAGTGCTACGACCCGTTTTACCTAGTATGGATTCCTTTTTTTGGTGGAGGATGCCGCAGCTGTGTTCATCGGTCGACCATACAGATGGCGAGATGGAGTTGTGATTATGGTTTCTTTTTTTCGGGGTGTTGGCCCCATTTTTCCATCTTTGACAGGTTTGTTGGAAACAGGGTTGAAGAGATCGGAGCGGGTAGACATTGCAGAAAAACCTTCGAGGGGACCAGAACACGCAGCCCTATGGACGCTGTGATCTAAACCACAGTGCCATTGCCATGAATGGGGGCCGTCCTTGGGTTCAGTGCCTTTAACCACATCGCCATCGATTTTTTTTTTTCAGCGCTTGGGAGGGGAGACTGACATATTTCTCCAAATTGCTTTCCCCAGGGGTTGCTGTCATGTCCGTGGCCCAGGCAGAAGAGGCGCTTCTCCCCACCACTGCCCTTCATAAGTGAGTTGTTCTAGTTAACCTGCTCCAGTCAGTGCCCCTTGGCCAAGACTTGGCTCACAATTGGAGTTGGCCCCCAGGCGCTGTGCACATAGCTCCTCGGGGATGGGTTAAATGCGGAGAAAGAATTTCACTGTACCTGCATGTACGTGTGACGAATAACGAACCGATTGGGTAAAAATCAGGGCTTTGAACCGGTTCAAGGAACAAAAACGAAAACCAGGAACTTTTAGTATTTTCCAAGGAACGGAAACGAAACCGGAAACGTTATAATTTTTTATGTTCTGGAACAGGAACGCTTATTTGAAAATAATGGTAACCGGTTAATACCGGTTTGTTTCACTCCTTTCGTTGAAACACAGCACGGTCTGTTTATTCTGTGACTC
>OMKY01086627.1:5526-19612 GCA_900302395.1 Bregmaceros cantori | reverse complement strand
GTAGCACTTCATAATACGTGTCCGCATTTGAACATTAGTTACGCATTAGCTAAGCATTGGTTAACCATCATTTCAACCTTAGTTAACCCTTAGTTAAGCATTACATCTTAATTATTTCGCATTACTTAATCATTAACTAATGATTTTCAGACCAGCCCTCACGCATTCATGTTGACCTGGCATGACCTGACCCAACACATTCAAGTTAACCTGGCATGACCAGCATTCAGCCGTGCGAAGCCGACTTCAGACCTGGCATGACCAGACCCAACACACCGTAAACCAGATTACGGTCTGAAAATCATTAGTTTATGATTAAGTAATGCGAAATAATTAAGATGTAATGCTTAACTAAGGGTTAACTAAGGTTGAAATGATGGTTAACTAATGCTTAGCTAATGCGTAACAAATGTTCAAATGCGGACACGTATTATGAAGTGCTACCGAATTTTTTTGTCTGAAAATATGTCTTCTAAAAACATCACCAGGATAGTGATATCTAGTCTCATTGTCTCCATGACAAAGTAGACAAGCAACTGTTAATAATGCCCATTGATCCAACGAGCCTCGTCCCTCATCAACTGGCTCACAACACACATGTGCCTTAATCTGTTGGGAGCGTACCTATGTTCCCCAGGTCCCGTGTTGGCTGGCGTCTATGTTCCTCGTGTTATTTATTTGGTTTTGAGGCACATAGGACACTTTTCTGAAAAAAAGAGTGTATTGTTTGTGGTTTGGCTACATAGGATAAAAGGTAGATGGTAAAATTACCAGAACACAAAAAATGAAAAATTTCCACCAGCTCAAAGGTCAGTCTGATGTGTTCACTCGTGATGTCAATCTTTCGGTACGCTGGTGAGACATGCACCCTAACGGCAAAGCTAGATAGAAGAATTCAGGCCACAGAGAGGAGATGTTTCGGCAGCCTCCTCTGCATTTTGTATAAAGAGCATGTTACCAACGCAGAAGTGAAAGCCAGAATCAAACAAGCCATCCGACTATACGAAGACCTCCTAAGCACAGTCAAAACACAAAAAACAAAGTCGTACGCACATGTCCCAAAATGCCAAGGACTCTCAAAAACAATCCTTCAAGGTGCAGTGCCAGGTGGAAGGAAGATGCAGGCTGAGTGACACCATGCCGAGGACAGAGAGAGCTGGTTGCGAAGTCTTCAGAGGCGCCCCAACGGACAGCCAGACTCCCGGATAAGGTCCCTGACACTTGCACAATTTTGTGGCACGCAGTACACACTATTGTCCCGTGCCAGCGGGCACGCCGAGTGCGATCAAAGAGCGCGTATCATTTCCGATTCAATTTGCGAAACTGCCTTTGAAAGTTCAGTGATTCATTCTACTTTTAGCCTGTTGTTTTCGATTTCCGGAGGGAAATCTGTGTAAAGGCATACGGGGACTGCCATTCTACACTCACACCCACGTACATGCATGCCCGCTCCTCCGCTATTTGAATGAAAGTGAAAGTTGACCGCGATATGCGTAACCCGATGAGCCGTGCGCCCTTGGAATGCAATTATAGCTGCAATGTATATTTTATTATGGACCCGCTTTGTTATGCTTTGTTTTTAACATGCCATATCACCATCCATTTCACAGCAGCACTGCATGCGAATGGACACTCATCCTCCCGCATCGTGCCGACAACTTCACGAAACGTAAATGGCCAGGATGCGTGTACGGGACGACCCCGTCAGGATTTTTAGTCGTGACCAAAACTTTGAACATTTCAAAATTTCCGCTCCGACACGGCACGCAGCCACGAGGGGCTGACGAACACATCCCACCAGCGTACGTGTAGTTTGTGCATTGGAACGAGCCGATGCGTGCCACAAAATCGTTCAAGTGTCAGTGTAACCCTAACCTCTACTTGTATATGAAATATGGGACCCCTTCTTTGGAAACCCTAACCTGAACTTGGAAGAAACAGGGAACGTAGGGCCTGAGGAACATAAGGATGACCCCAATCTCTTTCATGGCACCATTGTAACAGGGTGGAGGAAACATGCCTATTCTGACCGTGAATCGAACCCACGTCTCCGCCGGCAAAGACCAGCAGCAGCGAATATTCCACGGTCCGTTCTGCTGGGGCTCTGTGGTTTCATGGCCTAGCACCCTTGAGTGAGTCTTCCTCCCCACTTCCTCCTTAATTGGGGGCACCGCTCAACCCAAAAGACAGACGTCGCGCGCTCTCTCTCTCTCTCTCTCTCTCTCTCTAGCCTTCCATTGTGTCTCCCTCGTTCTTCTAATGCCTTAAACACACCGGATACAGTTTTTGTTCCACTTTCCTTTTATTATCTCGACCAAGCAGATTATGTTTTTGTCTACACAGTTTTGCATTTATTTATTTTTGGGTTATTTTTCGGGCACAAGCACGCCGTTATTCATTGTTTATGGAGAGAGATAGTGGCAAGATTTAATTGGAAGTTGGAAAGAAGAGTTGGGGGGGAGACATTGCAGAAAAGCCAGAGAGGGGATTAGAGCCAGCGGCGCTGCTCTATAACCACTCTGCCACCGCGATTGTTTGAAAAAATCAGGGTCTGCATGTAATCAGATCACAGTAATCAGATTACAAAGAAATTGTATCTGTTGTCCATTGCAATTACATTTTAAGATATGCAATTTAGATTAGTTACTTTTGCCTGGAGTACGGGCTTATATAAAATGTTAATAATTTTAGATAAGCCCGTTAATAATTTATTCATGAAAAATGATTTACATCACTGTTGTGACTTGTAAATGTGCATGCGGCAGTATCCCTTAGGAGAGTTTCAGATGAAACCATGTTGTGTCATAACCCTGAATTGAAGACATTAAAATAATTGGAATGTATGAAAATAGGTCACTTGATTGCATTCAAGTTATCTAAAAGTAATCTAACAAGTGATGCAAGGTAAACTCTTATTTAACTTGTGCAAATATGTAAAATGTGATAAAGGGGTGTCGTTACTGATTCATTTTAATGAGTAATCTCTAGATGTAACGGATTATTTTTTCCCAACCCTCGGAAATAATCTTTAATGTAGTCTCCAAAGTTTTGATGTTGCTAAATCCACTTCTGATAAACAATTGTTATCTATGCCTTGTAGCTTTGGCTCCAGTTGGTGGCTCTTTTGGGAGATCCTTGCGTGGGCTGCAAGGGTTGGACCAAAGGCGGCACCTGTCTTTGCCAACCTGTGCTGAAGGACTCTGATGCTATACATCCCATCTGTTCATTGTAGAAAGGGTAAGATGTTCTTGGATGTTTTGGAAACCATCCAATGTCTATTCGGCAACCATTTAAAATTGAATGTTAAGGTACTGGCAAAAGTTAAGGTCCTGCCTGGTTTTGCTTCTATTTAAACTTAACTTACTGAACAGGTGTTGTCACTCATCAGCTATGCTAATCACAATCTGCTTGGTCTGTGTAAATCTGTGTAAAAACAGTAAATGAATTTCTACTCCAGAAGCTGGACTAAGTACTTTTTAAACATGATTCCTTTAGAGATTCTACACTATTGCTTGTTCAAAGACTGCACATATCAAAATCACCTGGAATGTTTAGTACTTAATGCGCTGCAATAAGGAATATGTGGGTGTGGATGTGCGTCGCACCACAAACACACGTGGGAGAGACGTGGTGCAAGCAGCCTTGCCACACATCCACAGAATGTATATAAAGAGATGTATTCCCTGGGTTCTCACGGTCTATCGACATGATGGGTGGGTCCAGTGGACCAGCAATGCCCTGTATGGCGGAGCGCGAGGGGGATTCGCTGAGAGGGTCCGAACGCTTTCTCTCGCGAATCAATCAGATGTTTTTTTTTAGCAGCGTTTAGGGGGCGTAACATCACCAGCAAAAAGTTGTTGGAGTAGATGCAAGGCGAGCGCCATTTTTCGCCAAACACCTGCTATCAGTGTGCACGGCCCTATTGAAAAGTGCGTTCTAATTTTATTAAATTCACTATTTTACCTCCACCACATTACCTCCTTCGATCTTATGCCACTTAATCGTACGTATGCGTACACTTCACCGTATGTGATACTCCCAACATGGCTGCCGCCACCAAGCCGTGAAGTCACGGGCAACAGCCCTACTGACCCAATGGCCTTGGTGGAAGTTTGCATTCTCAGAGTGTCTATCGTTGTTTTTGTTTTTTTTATTAGTACTTTCCATTTATTTTCTCCTTCATAGTTTAGTGATGTGTTTATTGCAGTGAATCAAGCAGCTTTCTGGGAAAATGATGAAAGGAATGAGCAAGAGGGGATTAAATTTGACATAATTAAACAGTAGCACACCTGCGAGTGCGGTGTGGAGATTGTGATGGTTTTACTACTGCATCGTGCTGTGGTTACCATAGTTACACAAGGGATAGCTAGACACAGTGAAAAGACACTTAAACTGAGACAGAAGAGTGGTAGAGAGTGAGAGAGACTGACACACTTGCACTTTTTACTCCAGTCAGTACCTTGTTTTCAGTCAGAATATGAATAGTTAGTTACCTTTGCCAATTGTTTCGTCACATTTTATGTTTTTATTTATTACATATGGACATAACATGATACATTGGACAAACCAGACGCACTGCATGAGTGTTTAAAGCATGTGTGTTAATTTTCAACACCACTTAGTCAGGTGCAAGGAATTAAAATATAAACTAGCATTAATGAAAACATATGAAATCTATACTAATGAGAATACAAATATATACAAATATTGATGAAAATGTGTTTCTTTAGAACACAAACATGATCCTTCAAGTCATTAGGGCAGGACTATTGAGCATGTATACGAGTTTGATTTGATTTCAGCCATGATTTCAGACCTCTCTTAAAAACATAAGCTAAAAACATAGCTCCGTTGGTATAGAGATTTAGATATTGTTTTTGTCTGTCTGTTAACAATATTACTCAAAATTAGTATATTTTCGTTAATTCTGTTATCAGCAGGTATGGAACAATCCATCCGGAGGTTTGCACTCTCTGAGTGCATCCAGTCTGATATGTATTTTGATGCAAATGTAATAGTTCACGACATATGTAAATATGTAAAAAATATATTTTTAGAAAGCAATTTAATTGGTGCAGGCTGAGTATATTATCATGATTGTCAATGTTCATCATTTTCACTTGTTTATTTTCACATTTCTTGGAATTGTAGGTAGTTGAGTTTCATTTGAACAAATTCTACGTAGTATGCCTTTAAAGTAAAAAAAATACAATTACCATTCTTTTTCCCCATTAACTATATCATAATGAGAATTTCAGCTGCACAGCGCTCCAACCAAACTTGATGAAAACCGACTGTTTAATGCTGCCTGTCTGAAACTGTATATTCAGGCTTCATTTATTCCGCCTTCAAAGCCATGTTAAAGATCCTATGAACTTTTAATCAAGTATGTGTTCTTTCAACAGACTAAATTTTGTCTATGCAATACGTTTCCTTTGCAAGATATGGGCCCATCAACTTACTTCCATAGGCTGCCATTGTTAGCTCAGGGAAGTACTTTTTAGATTGCTTTTTAGCACGTTGGACTTTGACGTTTCATTTAAAAATTATGGAGGAGTTTCATTTTTTAAAAATCGTATTTACAGTTTAAGTGTTCTTCATTGCATGGGGCCGTTGTATGTTTTGACGCAGATTATAAAATCAATGCATTCATTGGGTGGCAGTTGTGTGGTTATGAAATTCGCTCTAGCTGAGTAGCTCTGGGCTAAGCTATTTGCTCGGTTGCTGAAAGCCATGTGAGATGGCTCCTTTTGTATTTTAAAACTAGAAGCACTCAGAGATTGCAAACCTGCGCCTAACCCATAAACCTAGTGTAACATAAAATTAAATTTTAAAAAGTGCAATTTGCAAGTCGCGAAGAAGTGCTCGCAACGTGATGACGTCACTACGGGGAGCGTTCACGCCACCCATATCATACCTATACCAATATCAAATCAAATTTTATTTATATACCACTTTTCATGTAGAGCAATGTTAGGCTACAGAAATGCACCAAAATGTAATCACTTCTTTCTCTCGTCATTTCCAACAACTCAAAAATTTCATTCAGTTCCATGCTCAACTTTTTCACTTATCAAGGGGACAAACCAATGCGGCTGAAAACATAAGCCTTGGTTGCTTCATCTCTCTCGGGCTCTAGTCACGAAGCTTGTCGCTTTTGCTGGGCACCCCAGGGGAAACCTTAAAATACAATAACATAACATAATGATGAAATTTAGATGACTGCAGAGCGCTACTCAAAAATGTCTTCCATGTTGAGCAACAGTGAGGGAAAAGAGGAGCAGTGACGAGGTGTGTTGGCTCTTCATGTGATGTGTGTTTGTTACATGCTCCCAAACGCCACACTTCAAAACCAGCATTCTGAAACCAGCTGGTCTGTGAGTCGTAATAGATACAAGTCAAAAGCGGTGAATGCAGAGAGACAGGGCTATTTATCGATTGCACGTTCATGAAAACAGAGGAACACAGCATATAAGGCCGAGGGAGTAATATGTACCAATGGCAAATCCTGTTCCAGAAAGTTAAAAGTCCAGCCATCTTTTTGGTTCTACCTGTGCCATGCAAACATGTGTTGTCTCTGATTAGCAGGTCAATCTGAATGAAGGGCTGCACTAATTAGGATCAGCTGGTATTGTGCCTGTTTGCCGTGCTCAAGTAGAACCATGGGAGCTACCATCTCTGGTAATATTTTACAGAAAGGAGGATATTTGTAGAATATAAAATGCTATTTGTAGAATATAAAATGCTATTTGTAGAATATAAAATTATATTTGTAGAATATAAAAGTATATTTGTAAGATATTAAATTATATTTGTAGAATATACAAATCTTGAAATCTCTCTCTAAAATTATATGCTTTATGCTTTTTTTCTTTCATTTCATTTGCACAGAATAATGAAACATCAGTGCAAATTTGACAAGACAATGGTTACCAGGTTAAGAGGGATAGACTTTGGAGATGGCTTCTCATGCATAGGTCCCTTAATCTTGGGGACAGGCAAATTGAAAATTATTAAAATTTCACCATGCACGTTTCACGATTCACTGCAATCTGAAATTAGTTGTGCTAAGTATTCTTGGAGGAGCCCCTGATTTTTATCGAAATTTTAGTATTCCTTTGTGCATGTGCTTCCGTGCGTCTTTTGTCTGTTGCGCTCGCTCTGGTGGCGAAACATGTTTCCCCACTGATGAAATGAAATAAACCATACCATACCAACATGGGTCATCCTTCTCCAGAGACATTGATCGAATGTTGTTCTGTTTAGGATTGATAGGTCGATTCCTGACCATTTGTAGAAGTTGTAGTGCTATCTTGAAATTGTATGTAATTTTTTTAAAGCATTTGGACCATTTTCAGCTTCAGGATTAGCTGGAAAGGGCTGAAGAAGGGGGAAGATTCATGGTGGTGAGAGGAGGAACGAACTCATGATTCGCGTTGTGCCATCTTCCTCTAATCTCTCAAGAAAAAATTGGAATTGGGAGCGCTTCATATGGTCGTCGAGTTTTAGAGATCTGGTTGCATTATTGAGCAGGTAAAAAAATAATAATCTGAATTGATAATGAATACATTCATTGACTATTCCTCCAAACTAAAGTAATTGATCTGACGACACTATCATAATTTCTAAGGATACCTGAATAACAGCAACACCAGCTAAATCTATAATATATAGTGAAGATTTCGAGCCAGTGCCTTCACCAGGGAGCAGGCTAACTGGAACATTATTTATGTTTATGTCTAAAATAGAAGCCTACTCAATCTGTTTATTATTAAACAATTACGTGTCTAGAAAAATTTGACCACAACTGCAGGTTGACATTGCGATAGCATGCTTCACCTTAGATGAAATATGTGAGCTGCATGAACTGCACCTAACAACCAAATGTTGCGCTAGCGGCACTTAAACGGGGTCATTTACCCCAGTTCAGCATTTTCTTGAGGACACACGGCCGGCAAAAAAAGTTTGCGGATTACGAAATTTCCAAGGTGTGCAGCACCACAGAAGAAGAGCAAGGGGAACGGAGGAGGAGACAAGGTGTGTGTTGACTGCAGATGTCTAATGCGACGTGGTTTCATGCTCCCAGACGGCACACTCCAAAACTAACATTATGAAACCAGCCGGCCGTGTTACTACGAAAACACAGCAGCGCTTTAAAATAAACCCACATGATTTTACATTCACCAAATTATTAGTTCATCTGACCTACACCCAAACCTCAACTCTGTTGTTCCGACTGCTCTCTCTCTCTCTCTCTCTCTCTCTCTCTCTCTCTCTCTCTCTCTCTCTCTCTCTCTCCTCTTCTGTCTCACTTTCTACTTCATCGTCTTCCTTCCTTTCAATAAAAACTCCAATGTCAACAGTCAACCGTGGTCCTGTTTTTACTTCTGGTGCAAGCACTTAGCTGACGCCCACATACCCTTGCCCAACTGAAGCAGATACACACACACACATCAAAGCTCCACATAACATGAGCACGACCTAAAGAACGTTATATGTGTCACAACAATATGAGACATATATATGTAAGGGCTGTAGACGGGTTTACGTGCGGAACACGGGTGGGAGTCATTTTGTCCCGCCATTCTGCAGGTCACTTCCGGTGCCTTAATGTTGCCTATGCCAACTCTGGTACTGGACCGAGGTCCAAGCACACAAAACACACAAAACGCACACCAGTTCAAAATCCGACCACTAGGTGTCGGTCTGTGACCAGTTACACATCACCCCACTCGCTCCGAATTTTGTGTAACATTGATGAAATACAGTCAGAATCCGACTTAAAGTTCTTCCAGTAATTCCAAGAGGAATGATAAAATGGAACGGCTTACACTGATTATTAAATCATGCATTTGTGGGTCACAGATCCGCACGAGAGCATTTGGGTGTGGAAAAGCACACCGCAAGTTCCCACCATCCTTTTTAAATAACGCGGTAGGTGTGTGTTCCCACTGAGTAAACATGTTGAAAAATACTTTAAAATACGGCAAAACAAAAGGAGCCAGAAGTGACGTTCATAGTGCAAATTTAACTGGAAGAACCCCCCGAAGTCGTCTATAGAGAGATAGAATTAGTGTAGCGGGAGCGACGTGGTAACGCAACAACGTCAACACAGCAATTGAACTGACGGCTAAAGTATGTACAGTAAGTTCAGTAGGCAATCAACCAGGCTGTTGTACGTGAAATCAGGGGTGGGCGGCGGCCATATTGCTGGCAGCGTGCGGTTTGTTTACACTCTCACTGTGCCCAGAACATACAGAGACACGGTCCGAGCAAGAACTGTTAAAATGTGTAAAGTATAAATAACAAAAAAATGTTAAAATCTTAGACAGATTGTAGGATATATCAGGACACGCTAGAAAAGGAGGCCTCGGTTTCACACCTGCTACAGCGATTACACGCTTCCATTTCGACATTCCTCCGTTCCGATGGTTCTTCTCTCTCTATTTTGAAGTTCCGCGGTTCCGAAATGGTAAATTTTCTGCCCTGACACAGAAGCGCCACGGTTGCAGAATGCTGGAAAGGCCGTTCCGAACCCTAATCATAGCCTCTAACACATACCAGAATGCCAGCGTCCCCTGACCAAATGCCGGCTAATCGAAATGCCGGCGCTGACACCGAGTGCAGTTCCGATGCCTCGCGGTAGATGATCGGAGTGGAGAAACGCCAAAATGCTGGGTGTCCCCCTGCTACAGCGCATGTCGAAACATCATTACCCAACACAAGCTCTCTGTTTCTTGCTGGATAACAGTGATTGGAAACACCGCCAGCCGGTGTTACGTATGACCTGGTGCATGGTGCACAGTGTTTGGCACAGGTTGCTTAGCACTGATGTCAGTGGCGGGTTACTTAGTTACACGTAAACAAGATTTAATTGGAAGAAGACGTTAATTAGATTAAAGTTACTCATCCAGGTCAAAGTGTGTAACCACGCTGCCTACAAGACCGTGCGGTCAGTCAGTGCGGCATTTCGTAGCAATAGCAGCACTGGAATCTCCACACAAACAAGCCTACAGCATGGAGACTTCTGTGTGTGTGTGTGTGTGTGTGTGTGTGTGTGTGGATGTGAGGTAGACCGTATTTTTTTCCCCCGCCACATATACATGCTGTAGACAGAGATGACAAACCTACCGATATTGCTTACCTGAGTAAAAGTAAAATACCGTAAATAAGACATATTATTGATCCAAAAAAGTAAAAAGTATAGGCTCTCTCTATGTTGAAAATGTAACAGTGAACAGAGAACAGTGAACAGAAAAATAACTGTAATAAGGTAGGTGCAATGGGCTTCCGTATTCGTAAAAAACAATCAAAACAAAAACCCTATCCCCTAACCCTAACTTAAGCCAGTACTGCTAAAATGATCCGATCTAACACGATCCAATACCTGCTGCTCCCAATCAGGGCAGCTCCTCAGACAGGTTGATCTGCTAAATCAGTGACAACACATATTTGCACAGCACAAGGCAATATGTGGCAGGATTTGCCATCCCTGCGACTACCATTTTTCCGTTTTATTCACAGGATTAGCCAGAAATGGGGATGAGAGAGTCAACTCAAGCCAAAGGCACAAGACTGTATATGTGCTGCTGGATGCAACGGTCCAACCGGCCGGTGTCAATGTCTAATTGCTAAGTACCCGTATTTACGCATCTATGTAACGAGGGCAAAATGTAATGGAGTATATAGACACAGTGATCGCTTCGATCGTAATAGGCTGTACAGCCGATTACCGTAGCGCAACCAACTGCTTATATACACTGTTGTAGGTACAGACGTTCTAAGTCAGGGTGTTCTCTTTCCCCTAGCAACTCCCCGTCCATGTGCTAATAGGCAGGGGTGTCACACGCGCAGGGGTGGGGGTGAGCGCTGGCATATCTCAATTGAGTTTTTGAAAATCCGGCACCACCCCTTTCTCGCCACGTAAAGAACAGTGGAAACATGTTCTCATTTAAACTGAACTAAACTTAACTGAGATGTGCCAAACTGTGCCTTGAGTTTTTTTAAAAATGTTTTGTCCAGCCAATTCAGGCTGTTTTTTCCAAACTTTATTTATTAGGGTTAGCGGAAACAGGTGAAGATGGGGGGCAGACATGCGGGAAATACGTCGGTGGCGAGATTCGAACCACCGACTCACCGCGCCGCCTTAGGTTTTTTTGTAGTGGAGAAGTGGCTTTAGTCTGATGCACTGTGTGAACCATAACACAGCATCTAGACGCCTCACACACCATTGTCCATTCCCGTTTCACTACCCCCACTTTGAGTTGCACCCCCCACCACACACACACAAAAAACATGTTTTGAGTTCCTTGTTTTCCATCACTCGCTCACCAACCAGGCGTTAAACAGCCATGTGGGGTTCCGGAAGGCGTTTGACATAATGGGGGGAGTTGGGAGGCCGGGGGGTTCTGATATATACCAGGTAAGGCCAGCGGAGGTGGAGCAGACTGGAAATGAAATGACAGATCATGCAAAAAAGATTGTTTGTTAAAATTAGACCATGGCATAAGTGTGTGAGAGAGAGGAAGGGAGTGAAATGTTGGAAAAACAAATAGAGAGATGGAAAGAGAGTGTATATATGTGTACATGTGGGTGCAGCGTTGGGCCTACAGGATTAAAGAAATATCTGCAAACTCCGCCCACCTAAAAGTCACGTGAGTTCTTGCGTCTCGTCCCTGATGTTGTAGGTCATGACCCCTTGAGGCATGCATGTTCTTTCCATGTGGTTGCATAAGTATCCTCTGGATTTCTATGCTTTCTTCGTGGGACGTGTTGTGGAATTATTATATTAATTTTAACCGATATGAAATCGATCCAAAGAATCATATCATCAACAGAGTTTTCCCGTTTATTAGTACTGTCTAGATCATTGGTAAGACAATACGTTATACACTCGAAATTCATTAGCGTTCAAAGGAGGCACACTACTCTCCACCAGAACAATGGGGACTGTTTTCACAACAGCGATAGCACTCAGAAATCCTCACATACTGTCGACTACGAGCTGTGGTTGGCAAATTAAAAAAAAAGAAGATAAAATATAAAATAATGTATTTTTCTCACTATATATTTGAGTGGATTAATTCCTGAAAACCATTTTAATTAGACTCAAGCATTATATTTATGTGAAATGTATGTGAATACACTTTATGTGGCAAATATATATTTTTTGACTTATTTAAATTATAAAGTAACAAGAAATCCTTCTGTGAAATTAGATGATCACCAAGTGCATGAAGCAGCTTCTCTCTAGCTCTCTTGAATCACATTTTGAAAAGGAATGAGAGAGAGTGCACGGGATCCACTTTTATTTTATTCCGATCTTTCACGTCATAAACAGCTGATCGGCAGCTGTTGTAGGTGGGGGATTTCCGTGTCCTGTTCACGTGAAAACCGTGCTCTTGCTTAAAGTCTCTAATACCTAACAATACCTAAGGTGCTGGCCATTTGCATGCAAATGTGTGCCATGCTGAATAATGATAACGTGGCAAAAGCAATGGCAGGATCCAAGGGAGGATAGCAGTTTCCAACAGTTTCTCATTGTATTTCTCAGATTTTATGACAGTATTTTGCGTTATATTCCAAGCTATTTCTCCTAGCGAAACTTTCCCACATCACACTAACAATCAGACACAGCACAACGCTGCGTGTTTCTTGGCATCTGGCAGAGAACACAATCGTTGAGGAGTATATTGGAGGGAAAACACTTTGGGAATATTCAAACATGACTGACACACACTCTCACACACACACACACACACACACACACTGCCGACATGGCTCGAAGCAACATAAAACATGCCGCACCCTCGTGTTGCTCTGTCCCTAGGCGGGAATCATGTGGATTAGTGTGTGCGCTTCTAACAGCAAGTGAATGTTCTGTGTGTGTTTGTGTGAGTTTGTGTGTGTGCGCGCGTTCATCTGCGTTGTGCATATCAGTAAGTGTGTGTTTCAAACAGTTTTCCAAGTGTGCACAACTGTATGAGTGTGTGTGTTTTTTCTGTGTTTCTGCGTTTTTCTGTGCCGGACCGCGGTGTGCATGTCTTGTGTTTATATGGAGGAGTTTTGTGTGTGTGTGTGTGTGTGTGTGCGTGCGCACGCACGCGCATCTGCGTTGTACATATCAGTAAGTGTGTGTTTCAAACAGTTTTCCAAGTGTGCACAACTGTATGAGTGTGTGTGTTTTTCTGTGTTTCTGCGTTTTTCTGTGCCGGACCGCGGTGTGCATGTCTTGTGTTTATATGGTGGAGTTCTGTGTGGGTGTGTGTGTGTGTGTGTGTTTGCGCGGTGGTCTCCACATGCCAGTCATCTCTTATGTAAGTCGGTCCTCAGGTCTTCATATCCTCAGCTCGGACTCTCACACTCGGGGAACCTTTGAAGTGTGCTCCTATCCTGCTGACGCTGTGTCCTTCCCTGGCCGTGTTGCTCTGTCCCCGGGTCACGGCCTGTAGGCGGTGCGCTCCTATGACAGAGTATGGAGTGTGAATACATGTGCCTGTCTTCAGACAATGATGTAGTTTTTCTGGTAGCACTTCATAATACGTGTCCGCATTTGAACATTAGTTACGCATTAGCTAAGCATTAGTTAAACCATCATTTCAACCTTAGTTAACCCTTAGTTAAGCGTTACATCTTAATTATTTTGCATTACTTAATCATTAACTAATGATTTTCAGACCGTAATCTGGTTTACGGTGTGTTGGGTCTGGTCATGCCAGGTCTGAAGCCGTGCTTAATGCGTGGGGGCTGGTCTGAAAATCATTAGTTAATGATTAAGTAATGCGAAATAATTAAGATGTAATGCTTAACTAAGGGTTAACTAAGGTTGAAATGATGGTTTAACTAATGCTTAGCTAATGCGTAACTAATGTTCAAATGCGGACACGTATTATGAAGTGCTACCGTTTTTCTTTTTTCATAAACAATGGCTGCCGTGGCGATGAAAACAATATCATCTGAGTGTCTGGAAGTATTGTCATCAAGTAGAGATGGCAAATTAAGCTCTTCAGTCAAGTTGATCTGCTAGGGGTCCAGGCTGTAGAACAAAGTTTCTATAGACCGAGCGTTCACAAAACCGACCGCCGTC
>OMKY01086616.1:0-13584 GCA_900302395.1 Bregmaceros cantori | reverse complement strand
TTGAGGAAAAATACATCGTTTTGGGTTGGGAGGGGTTGCTTTTGGATTACTTTTGAGAATTGTTTTACTTCGACCAAATAATTTACTATACATGGCAGGCGTTCAACTCATAAAATGAGTAGAATTCATCCTGAATCAAATAAATTAAGAACAACCAAAATGTAATGAAATTATTTGCTGTATAGTTTTATTAAGCATATTTTGCGTAAGGCAAACGTAATCAAACATACGATTACTTTTGGATTGATTTAAAACAGCTTTAATAAAATAATTTCCACTACAACTTCATGTGTTCCAAATGTTTTTAATGTATGACATTCAGGGTGGTTTCAGGCTATATTATGAGCTGAACACCTGCAGTGTGTGGCAAATATCTCAAAAGTAATGTAAAAGTAACCCTCCCAACCTGTTTATGATTGTTAAATATACGTTTATATGCACGGAATGACTTGTAAATCTGTAAGTGGGTGGCGCCAAAGTAGACTAAATATGAGAAATAAACTGCGACTCTGGATCAACGGCAGTCCTTGATTTCCTCCGTACGCACTTTGGGGTCTACCACAAAAGTCTGTTTCACTAATTCGCTGTAAATATTAAGAACATCGTGTGCGCGTCTGGTTTAAAAACAAAGAGTGCGGTTGGGTAGGCTCAACCTGAACCTCAACGAGTTTGCATTCTGCATTTTGGGTATCCTTCTAAATAATCTATTAGATCAAGTTTTGTTTATTAATTATTTTTTGCTTAACGAGCGAACCAGTAAACGACAACAAAGTACACTGTCAGTACACCCGACAGCGTCGGCGGCTAGCCGCGGAGCTAGTACACCTGTTGCCCGCAGGTTCCCTCAGGTGTCAACCGGCGGGTAACACCGAGACAAAACACGAATTTTAACAGGTCTACCTACCGGGTCGTGGTCCATTCTCCCTCGGGTATGTCTAGATGTCGCCAGGGAGTTAAAAACACGCTTTTTTGAACACCGATTGCCGTTAAAACTCGACGGCGTTTACGCTTTCCTCCAAAAACTTCCTGGTTAACTATTGACGCTCCGCCTACCACTGTGACAAGACATGCCTCCAAGACAACATGAAGTGATGTCGTCAAACGATACCTTTTATTACCTCTGCTGAGGAGGTTGACAGGGCGGTAGGGAAACTAGGACAACCCTGAACGGATAAGGTAGAAGTTGGGTGCCTTCTTTCAGCAAAGGAGAATGTACATTACATACCTGCTAATAAGAACATGTGGTAAGACTTTAGATTAACAGTTCCTTATTCACGCTCATACAGCGTTTATAACACTTACAAATATTTGTAAATGTTTTATAACAGTTAGTGTATATTGTCACAAAACATTTATAACAGTAGATGTCGTTACAAAGCATATATAACACTTAATAATATGTAACTAATTATGAACAAAACATTAACATACTTTTCTGGGTGGAATTTGTATGCTTTTTTCCTCCAATTTCCCCCCACCACCACAAAAAGGTTTCTCCAGCCTGTGACTCCTGTCCAGAACAGAAGTGCACGTCTGGATGTAATACCTCAGCACTCCACTAGAAGACCACCAGGGTGGAGGGTGACTCTGGCAGGGAATGCATATCATGATATTCATCTATTCCAGTTTCATTCAGAAAGACCAATGTTGATAATAAAAGAATGGGACACTCTCCACATATTAGCAGCTCAGAGCCAGCAATGTCCTCCCTTCCAAAAAAATACACAAACTGGGCCAAATGTGCTACAACCCCCCCAGGCATTTGCCTTCTTTGCCAGATGGCATGGTCACGTGCAAACATATAACTACTTGTTGCAGACTGACCCTACATGCTCTAGTGGAGGTTTCACTTCCAGACTGTAGCCAAGGTACAACCTAAACCTTTCACAATCTCCACTTGCAGCAGAATGTGCTTCAATATGGGGCACTCTTCTCCAGAGGCGCAACTCGTGTTGTTCTGTTCAGGGTCAAGTCCTGACCATTCGTAGATGTCACACCATTGTCGAGTTGTCTGTCAGTCTTATATGGCCTTAAATAAGGAAAGTCAAAATTTTTAATCATTCATTTCATCAGTTGGTTAAACAATTAATCATGAACTTTTCTTTAGCCCTTGCTGGCACTGCTAGACTATGGTGAGATACCATTCAAGGCAGGTCTTTAAAACCTGCTTAACCAAGATATAATCAGAATCAGCTTCATTTCACAAGCAATATACACATGGAATTAGGGTTCACACACAGTAGACACTCCAGTGAACACATAATAATAATAATAATAATACATTTTGTTAGCGCCTTTCAGGTCACTCAAGGACACTTTACAAAGAGCAAGCAACAGAGCAAAAAATAGCAATCAAAATATAATAAAAAGTAGAGATGGAGACAACTGACTAAAAAATATATATATAATGAATAAGCAGTCCTGAAGAGGTGGTTTTGGGAGTCAATGTTGCATTGTTCAGGTGGGAGTGAGTTCCAGAGTTTGGGATAATAACAATACTAATAACAAAAGAAAAATAAAGACAAAGTATCTGGTAGTCTCAGTAACCAGAGGTCCTTTACAAACGGGACTACAAGTTCAAAGCACCAACTTAAACATTTAAAGTGGTTACATTCTGTAACGCTCCTGAAGGTATTGGGATATTATGGACAGACTATGGACCAAGGACGAGATTCTTCTTAGTTCCTGCAGCGTGCATATATGCACCAAATGTATTATAGCACAAATTCGAGAAATCGTTTGGTATGAAAATTAAAATTGATTAAATCCGGGATTGGTTAATAATTGACATTCCTACCTTGAATGGGTAAATTGTAGAACAAAACACGAGATTATACACACATATATATACATATATATATACATATATATATATACATATACACATATATATATATATATATATATATAATTAATTAACCAACTAGTTAATTTGTTTTTTTTTTTAAACGTTCAGTATGCCCTCTAGGCTTACTTTCGATATGCTTAGAAAATTATGTGTTGCGTCAAATACCTGCACTAGCTTCACCTGGTAAGTCTCCTGGAACTGTGTTTTATCTGATGAGGGCATTCCACACACCTGGAATAACCGGTTCCCAGAGGGGATAAAATACTTCAAAAATGCTGGATAAAAAAGGAACAGATGTTGCAACGAAATTATTAACATTAACTGCATGTAGCCAATTAGCTCAATACTTGGAGTATGTACCAATATCTCGTTGGCAAAAGAAAATTTAATTCCTATTCCTTTAATTATTTGTTCGGCAAAAACGCCATTTCCTATTATATTGGCAGGGTTAGTGTGAAACGGGGAGAACGAACCTGTTGCACATGTCCGTGAGGGGAAGGAAGTGATTACAATGCGCCATGAACGGAAACAGGCACAAGACAGTAATATATATATATATATATATATATATATATATATATTATTTGCTAGATGAAGCGGCCTAACCGACTGTACCACAGATCCAGCACCCAACTTGATATTCTGACAGACATTCTTATTCTTGATGAAAATATTAGAATGCCACACATTGAAGGGTTTTTAAAACATTTCACTTTTTTTATTTGAAAGTGTATTTACACAACATAGAACATGTTCATACATTGCTAAAATATTTAATCCAAAAAGGGATCTCAAATATTCTATACAAAAGATAGCAGATGTTTTTTTTTAAACAAAGCTTCAATATGTAGGGGATTTCTGTAAAGGAAAAAGAATATAGGATAAGGAATAGACTCACTGGCCATAAAAACAGTTCAGAATTTAAAAATAAATATGTAACTGAAACAATGATAAAACATTGCTTATTTGAACTTTATTGGATTCCGGAACGATTTTGAGGAATGTCAAATCCACTGAAACCTCACAGCTATGCCATCTATTTGACCAAAAGTCTATAATAGCAACACTTTGTTTTCAAGTCACGAATCCCCGGCTTAACGTACCATAGCTTCCAAGCATGACTTGTTGCAAGTTGATACTACCTGCAGCTCTTCAAGGTTCAATGAAATCAGAACTACGCGCTTGCCTTCAGGAATCCTCTGTATTTAGTGAATATTGACAGATCTGAGCGAGAACAAAAAAAATGTCAACAACAACCAATACATGTTAGAACTCCAGGCTGGTCTGAGCATTACAAAAATACTTTTTGGAACTAGAATGTTGGAAGTTTAAAGTTTTCAAGAGGCAGTTGTGGTCATGTAAGGAACATGAACATTAAAAGACAACACAGATAAACAACATTTCAATGAGCACAACATCAAAGCAGACACAGGTTGAGTAGCGGAAGACTGCTCAATGAAATGAGCTTGTAATAAAGTGGCCAGTGAGAGGAGACGGGAGACCAGCCCCATGGATCGACTCTAGGGCTCGCCTTGTTTGATGAAGAGGTCAGACAAGTCCTCGGAATTCACAATCTCCAGATTCTGTGGAAAGAGTTGAATCATGTTCAACATAGGGCTGTGCAAAAAAAGATAAACTGAATAAGTCAAAATAAATTATTTTGCTATAAGAATTTTAAAACATGCAAAAATCGTAAAATCGTATTTCACCGTTTTCTCGGTTAATTGCGGTTAATCTTGTAACTGATTTGGTACGGAAACATGATGAGCAACTGTGGTTTTGGGTTCATAAAATCATGTTGAGTATTAATAACAAGAACCAGAGTGACATCTGTCTTTAGTTCGCAAAAGCGGCAGTGTTTGCAAAATGTTAAATAATGTGATACATTTTTTCTTTATTTTTGATGTTTGCTGTCTTAAATGTGGATTTTTATTTTTAAGTGAAATCGTTCAGCCGTTGTTCAACAAAGTCTCAATTCATCGTTGCCCAGACGGTGACATTTTTCCAACTCTGATTATTAAATGCATGTTAATTACCACAGTTTATAAGTGGACGGTGAAGAGAGAAGAAGAATCAAGAGCCCATCATGTCAAATTCTGATAGTTAATCAAACACCTACTCGGGAATGTGCCTACATCATGTACACATAACTGCCTGTAAAATCGTTGGACTGCACGGTTGTGCCCCAAATTATTAGAAGTGTTTTTTCACCATTACATTAGAGTTTCGTGGTTGCGTTTGTTGTTTTGTTTATAAGGGGGTGGGTAGCCACTAATAGATATTTTTAACTGCACTTTATTCATAAAAAACAAAATTTCTGTAAAAGCTTTTTTCTATAATCTATATGAAGTGTTTTTTTTTTTTTAAACACAGTCTTCATTAACATGATGAAGGCTCAAATTGTGAGCACCAATGCAGTACTTTCACCTTCAAGACAACGAGCCAACAAAGACAAGATTTTGCAGCTTTTACATTTAAAGTGCAATAATAACGAAAAAAAATGCATGGCCTTTCCCATGTATTTTCTTTGTATAAACTGCAGTGTGGCCGCTTCCAGTGTTCCCAGTGCAGTTAATCAACTATTGTGATGTATCATTCACCGTTATATTATAGTTATTTTTCATCGAACCTTAGCTCATGCCCATATGGACATGTCAAAGATGGACTGCATCACAGCGCACAATGTTGAAGGGCTATTTGGATTAACAGATGTAGTAAATAATCACCTTTTCATTGGCCAAATGCAGGAGTGCCATCAGAGCCAGGGGAACAGAAAGATTCTGGGACATGTTGTTAGGCAGCCTGAAGCACACATGAAAGAGAGAGAGAGAAGTAATTTAGACGACATCAAAGAACAACTTATTTAAAAGAAGGGGATGAAGCTCAGTCTGTCAAGATGGTACACGTCAAAACAACACATATCCAAAAATGGAGGACAGAGTTGTGAGTTTGCTTCCCCTCACCGACAGCTTTGCCACATATATCCTCCCCCTTTTCACCCCTTTCCAGCGTCCGAAAGGGCAGCAAAAAATACATTAAAAACATCAGTAATGTAGAATTGTTCAGGGGTTTTCTAGAAATTCCATGCATCCAAACTTCACTTTTGACATTGCATTACTCGTTCAAGTTACTATTTTGGTCTATTGCTACTAATCCTACTGAATGCTGAATGAAGATAATTTCCAAAACCAAATCTGTCCTTCAAAATGGCAACTAGACAACTTACGTTTTCTTGAGATCCTTTAGGACATCGCTGAAAACCTTGGTTCCTTCCACATTGGCAGTAGGCTGGGCATCCTACAGGAATACACAACGGATCAACAGTCAAAATTCAACTCTTAAAAATTAAGGGGACAGCAGAAATCAAGGTTTTCTGTGTTTGTAGTGCGCATGGGGAGACCATTTAAATTGCGAGAGATATTCAGTTGACGCCATGAATACACAATATCACCCCCTACAGTGTTGGGGTGGAACTGCATCAAAATATTTCAACTAATGACCAAAACTCAATAATATAGCATGTTAGGTCTATTTACATGGCATATAATGCGAAAATATTACACGCACAGTCGAACACGTATATAGGTGCACACTTTTGTGTTTGTGAAAAAAAAATAATGGAATAATGGAATAATATAAAATGGCATAAATACACATCTGGATTGAGATTATTTCATCATATTTCATTTTTAGGCAGATTTGTGCAGCAGTATCATAACTAATGCTATATACGATGACTGCCTAAAACCAAACATGGGTGACGAAAGGAGGGATTTCTTTTTGCTTGTTGCAAATCATAAAAAATATTGATTATGCAGAACATTATATATATAATTGTCTATATAACATATATTATACATTATACATAAACATTACACCAACACATCTAAAGTGTAAAAAACTAATTAAAAAATCCATCATGCTTCGTTATGAACACACGACTTGAACGCGGACGACATGCAGATGAACACGCCCCCTTGTGTAAAACGGGGGAATGACAGGTTGTTTACATAAGCGTGTAGAGGTTCGCATTTCTGGGGAAATTTCACGTGGACACTGACATTTTATCACCCATTCATGCCCATATTTGAACTGGTGTAACTGTCTTTGTGTCTCATTGTGATGTCATCGACACACCCACTACGCTGTCTGAATAAGACACTGGGGAATTCAGTGTACTCTCTTCCGTGTATAGCTCTCGACAATAAAGGCGCATTATGTTAGAGGCTGGTTTCCTCATTTACACACCTACCTCTACATTGGTGACCCTCGACCGCTCTTGGAAGTTTCCCAAAGCAAGAACACGCTCCCCCGGGGCGCCACTCGGGAAGACATTCGCCACAACCGGACACTCGGATCTCTACTTTGGCGACCAGTTACCTCCAGCTGCCTTCCACCAGCACCGCAACGGTGCCTCTGAGGTCTACACATGGCCCACCAGACGATTCCACAGCAGTCTCAACTCGCACTACGATCGCCGCCTGATTCGCACCCCGCAGAGGAGCCCGTCTCCCCAGAGCTGCCCCGTCGATCCCGACTCCGGGTGAAGCCGCACGCACGTCGCAGACGCCCGTCTCCATGCCGATGGCACCCCGTCGAACCTTGCCGAAGATGTTTTTCCAGATGCTGTCGCGGGTGCTTCAGAGACCCTCGCTCGCACGTCCCTCGCTCACAAGCCTGTGAGCGACTCACCCCAGACGCTTCGCGTGTCGAACCCTCTTCAATGGGTTATTGTACACGTACCCAGTACCACTTCTGCAGGTTGGCACCACAGGCCGCTCGATACAGAGGCGACGGGCGATATGCCACTCTGCCAACAACAGCAAACGGACCCATTCCAGCACGGAATTCTCTCCCTGGATTATGGTCTCTCCAACTCTGCACACTACCGCATGGACAGTAGCTCACACAGAACTCTACCCACCACCGCGCGCGCCCACCCACAGGCGGCTCAACTACGGACATATGGCGCTCCCCCCACCAGCTTCAGCACTCGGACACTAACCCCCTGCGCTGTGTCTACAACGCATCGTCACCTTAAGACACGGGGGAATTCAGTGTTCTCTCTTTTGTGTCTAGCCCTTGACAATAAAGGAGCATTATGTTAGAGGCCGGTTTCCTCATTTCACACCTAGTTAGCCAAAAATAAATACGGTAAATAAAATATCTGAAACATTGTGTGCACCTGTTTTTCTGGACTGTCTGTCAGCATTGTCCACATGTTGGTCTTTAACTTCTTCATGTCCATCTTTTTGGCTGTCTTGGCGTAGTTGATGTCGATTTTGTTCACCTGAGGAGGGCGTGACATAAACAATTACTAAAAATGCTGGAAATAAAGCAAGAAACCCTTCTGCAGTAGCAGACATTTTGACATGTGTCAATATATTCAAAAGGTTCCATTTTCAAAGTATCCCGTTCAAAAATGTCCCCCCGCCCCCACCAATTGGATTTCAATGGTTTAATGTACTTCTGGCGACTCTTGACTAATGGCAGTGGCAAACACAAGTTGGTGGAAACAACAATTACCTTTACAAACTTATCAGCGTTTCGGCATGCAGACAGTAGAAACGCATCAACACGACTCATACTAGTGAATGTAATTGAAGACTTGCATAAATAACATGTCATCCCAACAAAGTAAATGTGGGCATTTTTAAGTCACTTAAGGCCTACAAATTTTAGTTTCCGAATTTAAAGCTTTAATACTTTTTTTAGACCCCGCAATGGCCCTGGTATTAGCTCTCCCCACCTTCTGAGGTTCTGGGACCAGGTCATCGAGTCCGTATGGATCCTGGGAGGATGCTACAACTTCATCAGGACTGGGCAGCGCTTCCTCAGATTGCTCAAAGTCATCGTTGTCACTGTCTCTGCCCTGAGGAGAGTGTGGGGCAACACTTTAGAAAATATACAGCCAAAGTATAAAACACTCATTACTAGTGAGATACATTATAGATTCTGCTCACAGGTAATAAAGCTAGAAGTCTTGCTACAGAATCTACATCCTGTGTAGTGCATCAGATCGTCTACATAGTCTACACCCCCAAACAGGGTGGAACCCTCCACAAATAGTGTTCCACTCGAAAGTCTTAATTTCAGAGATTGGATTTCTGCCCTGTCCCCATTTGTAATTAAACACAAAAAGAAACCATCGTTGGCCGTTTGATAAGGTGAATTTTTGATGTCAATTTCTTTTCACATCCAAACCCACCAATGGCATATTAAAGCCATCTACACCCAGCAGTGCCCCGTCACCACAGGACCCAAGCTGCCGATTGTCCGATATAAGTAAGAAGCTAAAAATATCAGCAGACCTGAAGGCCAGGACAGAAGTTGGCCGTGTCATTGAGGTTGTCATAGTTATAGTTCCCAAGGTCTTCGTCCAGATCGCCTGACAGACGCCTCTCAGCCTCTTGATGCAGCTAGCAACACACACAAACACAGGAACACGAAGGACAACCGTTAAAGTTTGTAGGAATAACTCATATCATAGAAAGAAGTCATCAACTTAAATATATCATTAAAAAGTAGTCACAGCTTTTGGAACAGAAACGACAGGAACTATATAGAATCACTTTAACAAAAAAACCCTTAAAAACAAAATCACCGAAATTGAAGTTCGTTCGATTACGAACAGTCATTAATTAATCTTAAATTAACCCCCATAATCTCCAGCATAATCTTAGCAAGTAGTGCAGGGTAAACAACTCGACACTCTAGTTGACTTGACTAAGATAATTATATTTCTCATAGTTTTCCTCCTGGATATTTTGCTTTATATTTATAACCACTGAAACGCGGAGCGTCGGGGATATAATGATCTTGTGTATCCTGCCGCAGAGTGCAACATTTTTGTTTGCCGCATCATTTCTGACCGGGTGGATGGATTTTTGGTATATACCTTTATCAGTCGGGACAACTGTAAAGGTCCAGTTATACAAGTTAACAACAACTTTAAACTTTTAACCTTTAACTTAAAGATACTTAATTTATATTCATATTAGTAGTGCCTACCCAGTGCTGATTGGGTGTACCAATGTTAGACCTGACATGAGATTATTTACTTTTCTCTTTGCCAAACTGATGTGCTCTAAGCATTATTTAATGTAATAAGTTTTGATTTTGTTTCGCTGTGCGTCACCTCGCCTTCCAGTGCTGAGGAGTTTCCAACTTTAAAACCAAGCATTGCTAACCAGCTGTTATAGTGGTGCATCGGGTTATTGTGGAAGCATTTTCAATTAATTTTGTAAAAATCCATATCAGTTTGTGGCCCATGACGTAACAGAATATAGATGGTTAAGTGTCAGCCGGGAATAGTTTAGGCAGACAAAAAGAAGTAGCCCTTCATGTATACAGAAGGTATAAATATACATATGAATAAATATATTTTGGCTGTATACATATTTATTCAATTATAATGGCTGCTTCATCTTCCCCCTTAGAATCTGGCTCATCTATGTGCCTATGGGTCGAGATAGTAAAGACACTTTTCTACTAGATACTAGAGGATGACATAGAAGACTCTTTGGGTGCATCTGTACCGAGTTGGAGGGCTTGAGGGTGAGCTGGGAGAGTGTCTCTGGCGGGAACTTGAAGTCCATTGGCACAGTGGTCTTCTTACGACTGCAGCTGAGGGCCGACTTACTGAGGCTAGTGGCAGCCTGGACAGAGAGAAAAGAGTCTGAAGTGATGCTGGGACTTTACTTACAGTTCTACAGTTGTTCACTTGGGTGTGAAAAACAGCATTTAGGCCGAACCAAATAACAAGTATTGCGAGGGGCTGGCCTCGTTTCGCAGTGGGTTAGACCGCTGCTGAAGCCAGCCCCATTGATAGTCTAGTCTTGTGTCTGTGGCTTAGACACAGCACACAAAGCGCCATGACATTGGTTCCCCTAATGGTCATGTACTGCAGGTTTGCTCGCCCCCGCTCCCTCATCTCCCTTTGGCAAGCCTGAGACGAGAACAAATATGGGAATTGGGACAGGCTGTAGATCTAAGAAAAAGTAAAGGCAACCCTGTTGCCTTATGTAAAAATGTAGAGGTATGTGTGTAATGAGGAACACAGTCCCTAGCATTGTGCTCTTTATTTGTGAATGGACAAGGCAGGAAAGAGGAGGAACACTGAATTCCCCCGTGTCTTAGACAGCGGTGGGGGTGTGTACCTGACATCACAATGCAGTCACAAATGCAGACACAGCAGTTACACCAGTCCAAATATGAGCATGAATGTGCTGGTCATAGAATGTCACAGAGTGCCCATACAAACTGTAAATGTTCTTTCCAAATCTACAGTAGCATAACTAATCTAGTGTGGTCTTTCACATAGACCCCAATGAAAGTAACACCACAGTCCAACTGACAAGAGATAAAACATTGCACATACCCTGGTAGATCGAAAGTGTGTGTCAAAATTGATGTCGCCGTCTAGCTTCAATTCGAAGGGAGCCTTTGTCCTCTTCTTGCGGGGCTCCTTGTCAGAAAGGTGGTCCACTGTGGGCAGAAGGACACAAGACCACACAAAGTAGTTTAGCTATATCCTTTTTACAATTCAACCACCTTGCATGGGTGTGAGTAAATGGCAGTGTTGCTTCCTATAAAATAGGGCTGCAACCAACTATTGTCTTGATCATCAATTAATCAGAAAACTTTAATTTCAAAGCTGAACAATTAATCTGAAATGAAACTGGCAAATTTAAAAGTCTTGGATCTGACCATCTCCACTTATTGCAGATTGCGCACCAACATGGAAGTATGAAACAGCCTACTCTTCAGCGCTAGGTTATAACATTGTTTTTTCACCAAAGCTCATGCATTATAGTTTGTGTTGTTCTAGGCCAGGGGGTTAACAGTTGGGAACCACATATATGCAATATGTTGAGCAGAGGAAGAACACAAGAAGGAAACAATTGATTATTTCAATAAATGAGCATCGATTAATCAAGGTTCAGCTCTACAAGAAAGTCACCCGGTTCTTTCGGTGCAAAGCTTTTTCTTGGCACAGATGTTTGCACAACATTTGTACATCTGTACAATTTATACCTGGACCACCATCCTATAATGTAATGTATGAGCTGCAACATTACAAGGCTACAGCAAGTATAAGGTGGCAAAGTAATGTACTCCTTGAGTCAACGTTACACTTTGCCCGGAGAGTTCAACTGCTGAATGCCATTATGTGCTACTTTGTTTCTTTACCGTTACCATTGTGTCACTATATTCAGCAGTTCACCGTGTCTGACCCAAATTTCATGTGTGTACATTGCTTATTTATACAATATAATGAATAAAGCCAACTCCGATTTAAATAAGAGGATTTTGGCTCACTTTCTCTGCGCACCTACCCACCACTGATGTATTGCACAGGCCAACTCAAAACCCACAAATGTAATACTCATGTTCATCGCTGTGCAGTGTCTCTGACGGTAGCTCAGTTGGAATGACAAGTTGTGTTAACCCTCACCTGTCCACAATGGCTGCGTCAAAAAGCGACATCAACATGCATCCCTGGTATCAGGTGCGCATGTTAACGTTCCAGAAATTTCACGTGTTAAACAGTTCTAGTACTAAGATTCAACAATATTTTGAATACTGATTATTGGATAAGATTAGACCTGCACGATAAATCAATTTGAAATTGATTTACCCATTACCCAGCAAATTTATGGTCAGCCCTCGTCTTTTGCCCTCGGACACGGCCCCTTCCTCACTCTCTCTCACACACACACACACACACACACACACACACACACACACACGTTACTTTGGCTGCGGTGTCTGGTGGCATCGCTGGTTCGGTTTTGAAATTAGGTTACCCCGCGGTACAAATTGTGTTCCGTTGCACAACGAGTCTTTCCAACACCGAGAAAGCGGACATCCAGCGGACGCGGACGGTGTGTTATGCTAGCAGCTAAACACACCGTCGAGCCAATAATATTTTGCTAATGTTTTGCCGTGTCTTTTATAACGCTACTCGAGAACGAATCACCGCGCTGCCTCTGAATGTCCCGCTGTATTCGGTAACGACCGTTGTCATATGGTCAAGCCGTACAATGGAGCCGTATGAGTTTAACCATGAATTTTGTTACGGAGGATTGATCATAGAACAGCGCTGTCTGCAGCCGTTCCTCCGGCGAGGAGATCGCTAGCGAGTTAAACGTTTCCCTTCACAAAACATCTACACTGTTGCACTGCATTAATCTATGTTAAGAATAAATAAATTTTGCTTTTGACGAACGTATCCATTCAACCTTTACCGAATGCTCGTTTTTATATTGTTTTTGTCCATTCATTTTGCATGGTTGTCCCATATCCAAGAAATATTTTATTTTTTGCCATCATTTATGGATGGATATCAATACAAAAGAGAGGCTTAAAGTAATTCACTGCGTGGTCGAAATGGACAATTATTAATCATGTATGCTTTGTTATTTATCGACTAATGTAAGCACGTCAAATTGAGAGTAGAAAACAGCGACCCCTGTCAGAAATGTATGGTAATTGCAGGTTAGAAACCAATGTAGAAAGAAGCGTTTATTAAAAAATTATATATATATAATCGAAATCGAATCTAAAATCGTAATTTGGGTGGAGAAATCGACGATTTTTATTTTTTCCAAAATCGTGCAGCTCTAGTACCCGTATATGGGGCGTTCCAGGGAAACCCAGTTTCCAAATATGGAGCTAAGGGCGTGTTCGGGGATACCCCATTTCCAAATATGGAGCTAAGGGCGTGTCTTATA
>OMKY01086614.1:0-16257 GCA_900302395.1 Bregmaceros cantori | reverse complement strand
GTCATTTTTCACATTTTATTGATAGTGTTAGGGTGGAAGTGGAATGACCTTGCGGGATAAGACCCTGCAATAATGTCGGAGGAGAACTTGCGGCGCTGCTCGCACCTGTGATCTAAGTCGCAGGCACCATACGTGTACTAGATGCGGGTGTCTTACCGACTGCACCATTGAACCAGCACAAAACACATATTTTTAGAATGTAGAACATTGTCATCACACAGGCACCATGCGTGTCCTTGATTCATAGTAATGGCACTGTGCTTTAGATCACAGCGTCCGTAGTACGATGCATCGCATGGCGTATACTACAAAAAAAATAATAATGTTTTAACTTTTTCACTAGCCCATTTTGTGTCTCATATTTCGATTCAGTCAAAGATGCCGCAATATCTCCCATGCCATTTTTTATCCACCTTGTCTGCAAATGGCGGGACCAGTTTCAATAAATAAACCCACCAGTATGCCAGCTGAGACATTTTGAAATGAAATATTTGGTTTCCGTGCAGGGAGCAGTATGAAATGAGTGGGTGAATACACACTGCCTGTCTGTCTCCCACCGCTGTACTGTCAGACCAACGTGTTGGCACATTTATGTACATGTCACACAGAGGGACAGCACTGCCACACAGTGTCAACGTATCGCTTCATTTCAGATGATGCCATCCTTCGCTTCAAGGCTGGACGGATGCTTTGAGTAGTGAACAATCTGGTCATAGATTTATTTTATTTTAGATATGTTTTTTTGTGATCAAAAGTTCTAAGTTCAAAAGTTATTTTTAAACAACAAAACGGGTGGATACAAAAACTATATATTCTTTCATCTCCTCAGCAGCCCGACTCCCAACAAGAGATGTATTTAATTATTTATTTTATCATTTTATTGCGTTAGTGTGAAAGGGGGTTGAGAGAGCAAGGACTAGCGGACGCGCAGTATATGACCGTGGGCGGAAGCGATCTGATGACACTGCGTGTGCTGTGGTCCACTCCACAGCAACAAGACGATGTATGGTATGGTATTTGGTCCATTTTTTGTGATTCATAATTTCTGACTGGGAGGATGGATTTGCCTAGTTCCAGGGCTCCGAACCGGTTCAATGAACAAAACCGAAAACAAACAGAATTTTACAGAATTTACTAGGAGCGGAAACCAAAACGGAAAAGGATTTATTCAACTGTTCCGGAACAGAATCGGAACATTATGAACTCCACAAAACCGGTTAAGAACGTTTTGGGTTTTTTTTCGTTCTCTATATGTTTTTACGTATCCTGTGTCTCGGAGACTATTACCATCCACTTTCACTGTCATTCATCAAGTCCCATGCATCTGTGGCTCCATCTTGTGGACAGACGAGGAAGTGAATTTAATGGCGTTTTAAACCCGGTTTTCATATTAATATTGCACTGAAGTCCACCAAATATATTCTGTATAAACTATATCTAAACGTAACATTGCACAATATAAGGAACTTTAAGAATGAACGGAATGTTTGCGTTCCGAACCGGTTCAGGACCAATATTTTGGTGGCGGACCGGTTCTGAGAACGAAAGTGGTAAACATAGGCCTGCCTGAACCATTCAGTACGGAATGTTTTAAAAATAATTTTGTTTTCAAGCCCTACCTAGTAGGGGTGTTCGATCTTGAAAAAAAAGTGGATCACGATCTAATAAGGGCATATCACGATCTCACGATCTCATCACGATATTGGAAAAAAGAATGTTTGCACTTGCTGACATTCCAGATAATACAATATATACACTCGCGCTCACACAGAGTTTGACTCAATTCCATATAATGGACGTGAAGTTTCGCTTTGCCACCAAACACAACTCCTCTGTGACGAACGCTGCAGCCTGCATGTGTTGTGTGGTGTATTAAGAAAGCGGATGAGGAAGAGTGACGTGACACTAATGGAGCATAGAAATACATCAAATAGAAAGTTGAAATCAACTTTCAACGTGTATCGCGGTTCACGCGATCTACACATAATGGCAGATCGTTATTGCTTAGGATCGTGGGACGGGTTAGGATCGTCAGATCGAACACCCCTACTACTTAGTTCACTATACATTTTTAGAGGTGTTTTCCTTTAATACACAGGCCCCATTGGGTTCACCCCAACTTGTGATTTTTTTTTTAATTTTTATTTTTTTTAAAGTCTCACTTAACAGCATGAACGCAGTGACCATCTGAAGTCTATGGTACTAGCTCTCTCTCGGATAAAAGTGAGATTCTGGTTAACAAGACCATAGAAGTGTCTTGATTGATGGGCCCAATGCTCAGACAAAATGGGGTTCAGGAGAAAAGCAGAAAAGTTTGGCTTTAACAAGGTTTTAAAGCCTCCGGGAGCCGCGCTCCATAAAAGAAGGGACCAAGGCACATTCCAAGGAAATGATCATAATGTGAATTCTAATATCAATTCGGCGTCTGCCCAGCGAGCTGCTAATTTTAGCGCGGAACAATTTGATTGACGGTCAGTCGAGCAGAAATGCGAGGAACCCGCACTGCCCTAACTGTTTTGCATTCAGATTGCCACATATTAATTCCATTTCTCTGTAGATTAACTTTTGTTAAGACATACAGGCATGCGGACAAAAGTTGTAATACTTTCGGATTTTTCAGTAGTTTTACTTATTAATTACCTTATAAATTACCTGCACCGGTTATGTTTTTGGTTGTGTTGGTTTGTCTGTCAGCAGGATAACTGAAAAAGTTATGGATGGATCTGGATGAAATTTTGTAGAGTTGATGGAAATGACAAACAGAACATGTGATTGCATTATTGGTTTTCTTTCTGTAGCCTATAAATAACATAATAGTTTGACAACTGTTATGAGCTTACAAACTGCGATTACCTACAGCAACACACAACAGTTGTTTCCACTTTACTGCATGGTACTAACACAGCTCAGAAAGTGTAGCAGTTATCCCTACGGTCTGCCAAGATCGAGACCAGGGTTTGCATCCCACCTCTGGCAGATCGCGAAAATGTTTATTTTTATGACTATAATCCTGCGTTCCGCAAAGGGCATGTCCACGTACCACTGGTGACAAGTGATTGCATTTTGGTGCATTTCTGTAGACTATAAGTAACATTCCGTTCATTCTTAAAGTTCCTTATATTGTGCAATGTTACGTTTAGATATAGTTTATACAGAATATAAAAAGCTCCTTATATTTTGAAATGCAAAATATAGATATTTATATAGATAGTTTATACAGAATATATTTGGTGGACTTCAGTGCTCAACTGTATACGTGAAACCCGCTTTAAAACACCATTACATTCACTTCCTTCTCTGTCCACAAGATGGAGCCCCAGATGCATGGGGCTTGATGACTGACAGTGAAAGAGGACGGAAATAGTCTCCCAGACATAGCATATGTTAAAATAAAACGAAAAAAAAAAAGTTTTTAACTTATTTTGTGGATTTCATAATGTTCCGTTTCTGTTCCGGAACAGTTGAAGAAATATTTTTTCGTTTCCGTTTCTGCTCCTCATAAAATTCAGCAAAATTCTGTTTGCTTCCGGTTTTCGTTTTCGTTCCTTGAACCACTTTGAAGCCCTGAATTGAGGACTCCTTGTGTCCTTGTTACCCAACTGATGCAAAATGATCTACACAATGTGGGGAATCACTAAAAAAACATGTCTGTGATATCAAAGCTCAGTGCATCCTACACACGCATTTCATTTGCAATAGCATGAACACAGCCAAAATGCCGATCAAATGAAAAACCCAATGGGTCCTTGTAGCACTGAACTCTGATATTGCAAGCATGTTTATTTTTTTAAAGATTCCCCACACGGTGTAGAACATTTTGATTCTAAGGGTTAAAGTGTTTTCAGGGCTTCACCCACACCTAGAAATTAATAATTAAAAACATTTTGAAATCACCGGCTGGACAGCGACCCGCTCTCCAGCAACTTTGCCATAGCTCAAAACATAACTGGTTGAAGGGAGGAACAGACATGCATCATGGGAGGAAAAACCAAGCGATTGTGGTTTTGAATATACAACTGTATCCACTGCTTCCGTTTTTGTGTGCTGTACCCCACTGAACGCTTAGCCTGTTTGCCCAGAACCAATGTACCGTCTAGCGGCGTGCGATGCGCAAACAATTCGTTGGTTCTGGATCGCCAGGCTAGGATGCACACAATATCACTCCAGCAGTCTAGACCGCAGACTCGAAGCCAAGGCTATTAACTGTTTACCAGACAGCATGGAATGGCCTTCGCCCACATCATTACCAGTATATGGAAATGTATAAAAATAGTTGATCCTTTAAATAATCTCCTCTCTCTCTTCTGTCTGTCCCTGTCTGTGTCTCTTTCTTCAGGTCACTCGATAGTTTGCTGAATCTTCCTCAGCTCTGGACCAGATCTTTCCCTTCTTCTTCTTCTTCTTCTTCTTCGTCTTCTTCTCCTACTGCTTGCAAGTGCTCTGTGGACAATGAAACCTTTCAATCGTTGGGGGGAGCTGTTGCGGATTAACCACACAAAGGCATTTCACCGACGGCGTTTAGAACGAGACAAGCAGCGAGGGAGAGACGAGGACTTCCCACACATCCACGCAGCACGTACAGACTTGACCGAACTGGGGTTGTTTTTTCCCCGACATTGACTGTAGCTTCTCGTCTCTGAACCGTAACGCCGTTCCTTTTTTTGTTTTGTTTTTTCTCCCATTCTAGTGTCATTGTTTTCTTCGGGAACCAAGACTTGTAGAGGACGAAGGACAATGGATTACCCGGGAAAAATCATGATGAAAGAAACAAACTGAAAAAAAAGAAAAAGAAAAAAAGAGTGACATGCCCCATGAAAAATGGTGCCGTGACTTCAGGATTCTCCATTTGCGTCCAAGTTCTATTTGATTCTGGATCCGTCATCTACGTTTAGAGACACAAAGCAGACAGGATTTTTTTTTTTTTCAATCTTAGAAAAACTACTTTTCTGAAAAACTTGTTTGAGCATACATGGCTGTCCTCGCTTTGTCTTTTCCACTATGTTGATTGTTTGAAAATGAACTCTTTAATGAACAACGAAAGTAACAGTATTTAACACAAAGGATTGTGGATCGATATCGACCAAAACGAGTCTAAGGTGAGCTTGAACAAAATGGAAAAAAGAAAATGTTTGAGTTTTTCCAGAACAGATTATGTTGTTTTTAAGAGCCTGGCAACAAATATTGATTACAAACTGTCAGTATTATATCAATAAATCTATCAGTGGATATTATTAAATGTAACGGTTGTGTGATACTGTCTGATTTTGTGACCAGAACTAGCTACAACTTGTGTGTTTGTGTGCTTGTGTCTAGTGTGTTCATTACTCCAAGGGTTGGGAAGGTTACCTTTTAACAGAGATAGCAAAAGTACCCAGATTACTTAGGTTGCATTCACACCTGCAGTGTTGAATTTGGACTATTGGACTTTTCAGAAAAATTTGGAGTTAATTTTTGGGTAAGAATGCGGTGGAATTGAAGTGCACGGACTAAACAATCTCCAAAGATACTAGCAAAAAGCTAGGTCTCGATTCGGAATTCAGGTGCGCATTTCAACAGGTGAGAACGCGGGACACGGATTATCAGCAGATTGACAAGCAGACATCACGGGACAACCCCACCTCATATCTAATGAAAACATGAATTTCGCGAGCATATTGGATATATGTATTTTTACACTAAATCGAGTGACACTTACATTATTATAACATTAGTTAGCATCTTACTTGTTTTCGGAATAAACTCTGTTGTCCAAAAGTGCCTTGTAATGTCTGTGAGGATATATATTCCACAGGGGACTGAGCAGGACTCAACCAGACGTTTACCCGTTTTTCCAGGGTTGATGTCTATAATTCCCTCTAACACTTTGAATTGCTCTGCATGAAAAGTGTTGAAAAACACGCTGTTTCCTTTGCAGAAGCGTCACGTGTTCTTTTCGACCAATGTGTGTGCGACTACAGTTACTATTTTCTGAAATCAGATTCCTGTAATCTGATTATGTATATTCCGTATTAGGTGTGGTATGAACTAAGGCTGTCAATCTCTCCTCAAAATTAGATTAAAAATTTCAATGCATTTAAATTAGAAATTCAACTCCAAAATCAACTATTATTGTATTTTTATTATTTCAATTTAATGGAGCAATGCTGCCCTGCTCACAGCGTGCACACGTGCGCACCGCGCCCAATGTGTATGCTGGCAGCAAGTAGACTGTATATAAAGTAGACGCAGCGTGCATGTCATCCTATTGCTTTCATCAAACTCTGGTTGAAGCCGCCGACTGTGTGCTGCCATTGTTGAAAGTACCCGTATATCCAGAGACAAGGAGAGATAGAGAGAGCTATACAGTATATGAAAGAGAGACACCCCACACGCGACTTCTTCCGGTGGTACTGTCCGCTAGGGGCGCCAACGACAGAATCAGAAAGAATGGGATCCTATGGGAGCTGAAATAAAAAATATTAACGCCAAATCTGACGTGTTTGTGAAATTATGACCCCCCCCCCCCCTCTCACAATTAATTAAAAAAATCAATTAGGAAAGAAGATAATACTAAATACTTCTAAAAGTACTAGTTACTTGAAAAATGTACTAAAGTACAGTACTTAAGTATTTGTACTTTGTTACTTGTCTTTATACTTTATCTCTGTCAGTTACCCAACCGTGTGTGTATGTATTTAATCAGATAAAAACAAACAATTGGTTCTAATTGAATTCAACATAAGAAGGTACTCGCAGTCTTTTCTGTAAAAATAGCTTCGTCAATTTAATGTTTTTGAATGAACATGAATTGTGATTATTCCAAGTTTAATCTGCCGCCCAGACCTCGGGGCTCAAAATGGCATTTTTCTGTAATGATGAATAATGAAAGAAAAGCTAGTATCGGACTGGCTTCAGGCACACTCACTAAGCCCATGCATAATAATTAAAACTGCCTTCATTAACGGCAACACATTTCTAAAAGCTGCTAGCCGGCAACACGTTCTATACCTCATGAGTCCTAAAGAAGGGCTTTCTTATCTGCAGTATTTCCACTCCAAGGTAGGCTGTGCAAAAAAAAACGATGTATGTAAATCGTACATGGCCCCGAAGCGTAGCAGTTGAAGACACATATCCCCTATATAGTGCACTATATGGGGTACACGCCATTTTGTAGGGGTGTACGAATTATCCATGTACACTATATAGTGCACTGAAAGTATCCCACAATGCCCCGCAAAAAGTAGTGAGCATCGGATCTACCCTAGACAGAGCAATATAACCCATAATGCATTGCGAGACATTTTAAAAATGACCTAAACTCCACAAAAATGGCGCGGGGGGAAGCGGCAGCCGGCGACTGCACGCTGTCATTGTTGAAAGTACCAGTATATCAGGTACCAGGAGAGATAGAGAGAGCTAAACAGCCTATGAGAGAGAGAGACACCCCACACGCGACTTCTTCCGGTGGTACTGCCCTGCCCGCTAGGGGCGCCAACGACAGTCAGAATGAATGGGATCCTATGGAAGCTGAAAAAATATATATATTAACGCCAAATCTGGCACGTTTGTGAAATTATGACCGCCCTCACACAATTCAAATGAATCAAACGACAATATACATTTAAAAAATCAATTCGGAAAGATCTTTAAATAGGTTAAAACAGGCTGCTAAGATTGGAATATTTGTATTGGAATTTCCATAGGGCTCGGTTTTAGGAGACAGTATCTATGGTAATTTCCAAGTGTTTTCTAAAATGTAGATGGCAAAATGTGTTATAATTTTTTTCCCCGAAGCACGGAGCGTAGGGGATGAAATTCTTTTGCAGGTGCCACCGTCATGCGATGCCGTCTTGTTCGTCTCGGCAGATCCTTTATCCTATACAACCTGTATCACAGTCAGAGTTGAGTGTAATCCGGACGGATTACTAACGGATTACTTTTTGAGCAACTTTGTAATCTAACACGTTGACATGTGATCCGCTCCTAGTTAATTTTTTTCCAAAGCGATAGTTAGACGTTACTATGCATATATGTACCAAAAACGCCCCTTTGGGGTTCGCGTTGGCCGAGTGGTTATGGACACCGCACCTAACGCGAACCCCATTCATGTTAGTGACGCTGCGTCTACTGCAGCGTCCGCAGTGTTGCGAGTTCAACTACGCTCGTCGACTTGTCTGCAATGTCTACACCCGATCTCTTCAACCCAGTTTCCGACTAATCCTATCCAATAAAGATGGAAAAACCGCGATGACACCGAAAAAAATAACGCCCCCTTTGACACTCACACCATTTTACGGAATCGTGTGTGTGCGCATGTGTGTGTTTGTGTGTCGTGGTAGTGGTGCTGTATTTGCTGCTGCCGCTATCACGCCGGTGTAGTGAACGAGCGGTGGCGCCCTGCAGCGGGGGTGGCCGTCTGTGGGTGCGGGCGGTTGGGTTGGGCGGCTGGCGTTCCCTGCGCGAGGGAAATTCCCCAACGGATCCCTACACAACACAGACAACAGACGGCCGCGCTATGGGCGGCGGGGCGGGTGCAGCGCCTCGGCAGGGTCGCGTTTTCGCGCTGGGGGGTCCCCGCTATTCAGTGCGATCTCCCATGTGTGTGGACGGTCTCTTTTGACGCACATCTTTGTGTCCGACTGCTGGAGAGCGGGTATTTTAGTCCGCTTCAAAATGTATTCCTATCCACTTGAGGTGGATGAGGCGGTGTATATACGAGCAATTTTGAATTTTATTGTTGAACAGGTATGGAACTTATTCTTAATTGGGTTTTATTTGATTGGTAACGGAAAGTGATCTAACTCGTTACACGCTTAAATCAGTAATCCAGTAACGTAACAGATTACTTTCTGATGCCAATAACAAGTAACCTAACGGGATTACAGTCAAAAGTAACAATACCCAACTATGATCACAGTACACATATTTGTCCTCATTGGTTCACTGACTTATGATGTCATATAGCAGCTGAGTGGTCAGGTATTGAGAGAGACGGTGGGAAAACGATCATGCATTAGACAATCTATGTACAAGAACAGTCTATGACTTGTCAAAGACTATATCTTGTCAAACCGACCGGCAGCTCCCCACTGTCTGGTCACCATTATGAGATCAAGCATGCCAGAATGGCCCACACCTGCACTATGCTGACTCAGAATTGTCATATCAATTCTTCATACACACATACATATACACATTTATATCCTGAAAAACCATTCACCCTAACTCTCATGTCCATTTTTGTGCCTAGAATTTAGAGGCTAACTTAGCTTAGCGCCTTTCGGGGACACCCCTTTAGCATTGGGCACCGACTGCATACCTCTAGTTATGTTTTATGCTCCAAAGATAGCAGCTTAACATTTTGAGGAATGCATATTGGGCCGTATGACCCAGACACAGGGCTCAGGGCTAATTTACATTTGCATGTGTCACTAATTAATAATGGATGAAATACTAAATTATTCTGCCATGCATATTTAATCATTCATCATTTTCTGCGCTTTCCCAAAATGGTGATTTGTGATGACAGCCAAGGGAATATTATACTATAATATCACACTCACCTACACACAGTGTGGGAAGGCTACGTTTTATAAGTAATCCCTTGAAGTTACAAGCAGTGGTATTCGTTGTTAATTTACAGTATCTAAGTTACTTTGATTTTGGCCTCTTTTTACAGTAAATAGTAATCTTTTTTTTCTTTTTCATTAAGCGAAGTTATTTTTTGGGTGTGAGTACCGTTTTTCTTTTTTTTTTTTTGAGAGATAGTGATAGGATTCAATCGGAAACTGGGATGGAGAGTCGGGGGGGAGACATTGCAGAAAAGCCGGAGATGGGATGAGAACCCACGGCATTGCTCAACCTGTGGTCTGCGGGTCGCACTCTATAACCACTCTGCCACCGCGTTCCGACAGTAACTAGTAATCTTAACACATATCTTTTCCCAAGGCAGTAATCAGATTAAAGGGATTTGCCAAGTACAAAGGACATCGGGTGGATTGCTCTAATGTGGGCCATTTTTTGCAATTTCCTAATGTGGGACAGTCATTTGCCTAATGAGAGACAGTGAAATGTAGTGTTAAACAGTTGAACTTAATGTTAGATGCATTACCATTGTTTGCTTTTACCATAGTTTCACTGACATTCATTAGTTCAGGGAGTTGTCAGAGGTACTGGAACTTCGGTGTCCCACATTATGCAGTGGCCCACATTAGGTCAATCCACCCTATGCGTCGTGAGCTCACCTCCCCTCACCGACCGCGCTGCCACATGTCCCATCCCCGTTCTTTGTCCCTTTCCATCTAATTAGAAAAGTAATCCTCCCCCAACCCTGCCCTCTAGAGAAAGAAGTCCGAATAGTACTGTCACCTCCCGCCATTCCCTTCCATTTCTGCAATGCCCTAATGCGGTGGTTCTCCTTTTCATCTCAAGTACCACCTGAGAAACTATTCAGCACAAGGACCACTTGTGTCTTTTCCCTCGACTTACTTTACGCAGAAATATTTGTTTTTTCTGGTGTATTATTAGGGTGGATTTCCCCAATGTGGGCCACTGCCTAATGTGGGAGAACTAAGCTCACATCAAGTTCAACACTTCATTTCATTGTACCACATTAGGCAACTGACTGTCCCACATTAGGAAGTTGCAAAAAATGGCCAAATTAGGGCCATCCACGTTTATATTAATTATATATCTGTTGCGTCGTGTTGTTTATTTTGAATGTGTTAGCGGCAGAGTGGACGCGCCAATGTGTGTGCGAATGTTCGCTTCACACAAGTTGCAATTTTATTTATTTATTTTCAAGGTTTTTTTTCCCGGCATCAGCGCCATTTTTCCATCTTTATTGGATAGGATTAGTCGGAAACTGCGTTGAAGAGATCGGGGGTAGACATTGCAGACAAGTCGACGTGCGTAGTCGAACTCGCGACACTGCGGCCGCTGCAATAGACACAGCGCCACTAACATGAGTGGGATCGCGTTAGGTGCGGTGTCCATAACCACTCGGCCAAAGCGGAGCTGACAAGTTGCAATTTAACTTGTTGTTGCACTCCATGTTTCAAGGAAGATGATGCTGTCGGTCGCCCTGTGTTATGCGCAATTGACTCTGGGTGCTGGTGTTGTCCATGGTGCTCAACGTCTCAACGCTCTGTTCATTCTGATGCATTGTATTTTTGGTATTTAAAATTTGGAAAATCAAATAATCCTCCCTTGTGCCACAGTTTGAGCACCACTGTCCTAATGTGTAAACTTTACAACAAACTAGAAGCACTCGGAGAGTGCAAACCTGCGCCAGGGCCATGGGGCCACTGACGCCAAAACATCTACACTCTATTATGTTACATATAGGCTACGGAAATGCACCAAATTTTAATCTTTTGTCACCAGTGGTACGCGAGCACACTCTTACACGGTACACGGTATTATAGCTACAAAAATAAATATTTTCGTTACCTGCCGAAGGTGGAACACGAAGCTGGGACGCGAACGCTTGGCAGACCGTAGGGCTAACGGCTTCACTATCAGAACTTTTTGCGTGTTGCTGGAGGTGTACGCAGTTTGTAAGCATATAACAGTTGTCAAAAAATGATTATGTTACTTATAGGATACAGAAATGCACCAAACTGTAATCTTTTGTCACACGGTACACGGTATTATAGCCACAAAAATAAATATTTTTGTGATCTGTCGAAGGTGGGACGCGTATGCTTGGCAGACTGTAGGGCTAACGGCTTCACTATCAGAACTTTTTGCGTGTTGCTGGAGGAGTACGCAGTTTGTAAGCATATAACAGTTGTCAAAGAATTATGTATTATGTTACTTAAAGGCTACAGAAATGCACCAAAATTTAATCACTTGTTACATTTGTCATTTCCAACAACTCTTCAACGTTTAATCCAGATCCGTGCATAACTTTTTCAGTTATCCTGCTGACAGACGGACAAACAAGCCAACGTGACTAAAAACATAACCTGTTTGGCGCAGGCAATTAGCAGACTTGAAGTGAAACTGGCTTCCTGCTGCTGTAGGTGCAGTTTGACTTTCCAAAGTCACACTCGTACAGTTTTATTTTTTTCTTATTATTTGCCTGTAAATCACTAAATTACAGTAATGACTCATTGCTTATTCCTGCCTGCGCATCGCCCTGGACCACTAAGGATTTAATAAAGAGCTGCCGATGAATTGCAAACATGGCGGGTTAGCTGCGGTAGCTGAGGGGGTGCCAGGACCACTATTATGCCGAGCGATTCAAAAGTGGCATTAATAAAACAATACGGAAACATCGCTAAATTGTTGTGCGATAAAGCATCAATTTGCATAATTCATTAAGATTAATCAGAGTGAGCAATTTTCAAAAGCGACCGCTGGAAGCTAGGGAGGAGGGAGGTGGCACGACGCAGCTAATTCACGGGGAAAGGGGGTGGGTGGAGTGGAGCAGGGGGGGTGGCAAACCCTTTCAACCTTTGAACAATAGTCTACCTAGGGATCAGTTAAGTTACGTGCGCACGCGCCTTCCATGCGAGAAGCAACCGACGAATCCTTCCTGTGCCTTCGTTATGCATGCTGGTGTTGTTTCCAGCGCTACAGGCGCTAACGGCTTTGGTTGAACAAGCATTGGCTGAAAGTTTACAGCAACTGTTACTAGAACTGCAACTAGTTCTGCTAAGTACGTTCACTCATTTTTCAATGGCAACCGATGTTTTTTTTTTGTTTTTTTCCTCAGGATTCTGCCGGACATCAGACCACCAGCTGTTGCGGCTCATAATTTGACATGTTTTGTGGACCCCGTGTTAAACGGTTGGCTCACACACACGCAGACACGGCGCAGCATGTTTAGAGCAGGGGAAACCTTCGCAAAGTCAGGGAATCGGGTTGGTATTACGTTATCGTGGGCCCTCTTTAAAGCCGAAGCGAGCGCACTATTATTTGGTCGGGCGGCGCACTTGAACCGCGCCTGCTTCGCACGTTAGAAGCACATAGTCTGTGCCTTTTCATCTCAAAGCATGAAAAACGGCGCTTGCGCCCAGAAAATGGCTTTGATTTTTTTTTTTTTTTTTTTAAATTGATGGGTTGACAGGTGACAGTGTACCAGTGCAGAACAAGAGAGAAAAATGCACAAGAATATGACGGAGACACCAACTCATACCAGCTGTTGTGGTTTCACTGAAATTCATTAGTTTAAGCAGGAGCCAGAGCCACTGGATCATAGATGTCCTACATTAGGCAGTGGCCCACTGTCGTGTGTTCTGAAAAGAATGAAAAAGAATGCTAATTATGGAGGTTTTATTTGCTGGCTAGCTGGTGTCAGGAGCGTACAAGACTAGTAGGCGGCCACGCACGTATCCAGGCAGAGGGCGTAGCCAGCTGCCGAATCCGAGTTGTTGTTTACACCCAGTGTTTGGCAGAAGCTAGATGAAGGGGAGTATGCGCATGCATCAAGGAATTTGCTGCCGTGTTTACGGCAACTTTTCAGATACGCTTCCCCGTGGACGCTACATTTTGAAATGTGTTTCGAAATCGTCTTCCCTTTTTCTTTCCGTGTGGGCGTATTCTTATTGTAGGATATAGGATATAGGGGATTATATACCTGATTATCAAAAATCAGTCTGTCCTGCGCAGTCTCCTCGGATAAGCAGCGTGCTGCACAGCACATGTATGCCGTGGGTTTGCCTCCCTCCATCGACAGGCTTCTCTTATTCTCTAATATTAATAAATAAATACATATACACATTTTAAGCGTAAAGTGTACATTTAAATGTTGATGTTCTATATAATACGTTTGTCTCATTATATTAGATTACTAGTACTCTATGAGTATGTTGACCAGAACATACCATTGTTCTATTACTTGTTACGGTTCCTGGTGGTAGTTATTAGAACTACCATTGATTATGCAATATGGAAGTATGGATGCATGTTAAAGGTGCATGCTTGGTGGTTCTGGATACAAAACGCCAGAGCTAGTGGCAAAATAATGTGAGCATGAATTGGGACTCACAATAATAATTTAGATCAATACAGACAGAGCCCATATGCAACTTGATTCGATCGGGCCAACCAGCTGATCTCATATTACACGACTAGCTGATCTCATATTAACTCGTTGTTGTGTTTTAATCATTTACCAACCAGCCCTTCGCCAAATAATGAGAATTGAGTCTACGGAGTGGCACATTGTGGTAAGCTGAATTGACAATAGCAAAACGCACGTCCAGACAGGTGTGGGAAAGATTGCTTTCAGCATTAACAACTGTCTGTCGGCAGAAACCATAACCGCTAGGTTTCAAGAGCCAGAGTGATTAACTATTGGATGGTAAAATAGAGTGATACTCAGCCTCTGGTCCAAGATAATGCAAGCAGGCTGAGTTGAAGACTGCCTGCTGCATGAATAGAGGAAGCTACAGGTGCTAATCGTTAGCATTAGCTCTTCCTCGTAGCTTCCTGTCCAGAGATCGGCGCCCAGCGCCTTATGGAGCAGTATCACCCCTTATCGCTAAACTCTGGTAAGTGCCGCAAGCACCACGGGTAACATTACTACTATTATTTCCACTACAGTTAACAGTGTTACTGCTCTATTGTTATTATGCTATTAGTACTCATTGTTTCTTACTACTACCATTACAATTATTATTACTATTATATTATTACTATTATCATTACTATTCACCAACAAAACTCTGATTGAGGGATTACTGGAAGGTAAAAGAAGCGGTGGCATACAGCCTAAACGATGATGTGCCGGCATCTTCGAATGGTGAGGACTCGGCCTATTGATTCTAAACAAAAGCCACACTGGATCGGTTGAACATGGTTCAAGCATGTGTTATGTTAGGTTTTTATTTATTTGATATGGACATCACAGACAAACCAGATGCACTGCACGAGTGTTTGTAGCACAAGTGCTAATTTTCAACACCTGCACGTGACATCGCCATGCATACTATTATTTCCACTACAGTTAGCAGTGCTATTGCCGCTGCTACTACTATACGTAGTAGGAGCAGCCTCCCCCACTCACATGCCGACTGGCGCGGCTGCATAAGTATGCACGCAATCACTCACGCGCATCTGAGCATTCGTGGACACGACCGAGGTTGACACTTGCATCAAAGGTGCACTGTTGATACACACCTCTGCTAGCAGGCAGCTCTGCAGCCACCTCAACATTCTGCTAGCAGGCAGCTAGCAGAGAGGGACCACAACAGAGGGCAGCCATCAAGTCGGGGTCCGTGATCCAGCGCCTGACTGGAGCCATTTTGGACTTTGGGTCTACCACCGCTGCTCCTCCAACCCAAGCTAAGTGACCTCATCTACCCCGCGGCAGCTTGACTATTTAATAAATACACCGCTGGTGCGTAGTCGCCTACACTCCGACCGGCTAATCGCTGCGGCTAGCGACCAGTGTATGGGATTGCGCTAGCGGCTTACACGCCCCCCCCTCCCCGGGCGCCCTCCGCCGCCGCCATGGCTCCGTGCTGCTGCGACGCAAGAGCCGAATGCGAGAAACTCTGACTAGAAGTTCAACACCTCCGGGAGATCCTCCAATCGGAATTAGTTGTTGATACGTATTTTTATAACACCATCCACGAGCTTCACGGAGCAAAGGAAGAAGCGGCGCGGATGATCTCATCGGACATCCGCGCAACAACCGCCACTACCGGGGGTCCACACAAGGACCCCTGGAGCAGAAGATCGCCGCCCCCACCACTAAGATCTCTTGACTGCTCTCCAAGCATCGACAACGCATCACCCTCATCACCCATCACTCCCCTCCGCCTTCCTCCATCTCAAACCCTTAACACCTCGGATTTCCCCCCACTCCCGTCCAACTTTAATCAAAATCAATCTACAGAAGCTCCTCACAATAGAAATAATGCGCCCAAAAAAAGGGGCAAAGCCAAATGCAAATCAAAAAATATAGTCACACAATTTGGCCTGTGTAATCCAAACACAAAGGTAAATAATGACGCATTAGACATTTCAGCCTTTTCGGAGATGTTGCACACGTTTTCCCAGTGTCTAACCCCCTGCACCCCCCGAATTGGCAACAACAAAAAATCCAGTCCGTCCTGCAAGGAGACAGCGTGCCAAAAAACGTTTGACACGCTGTTAATCGGCGACGGTGCCATACAAGGCATTCGCTTACCGAACACAAAAACCCGCTACTACTGTGGTGGCACAATCAGCACAATTACGCACGTACTTCCAGAACTTCTGCCCCAATATCCACAGTGCCACTCGGTCATTGTGCATATTGGCACAAATGATGTACTCAGAGGC
>OMKY01086613.1:0-15857 GCA_900302395.1 Bregmaceros cantori | reverse complement strand
AGATAGCTCTACCCTCAACAAACCAGACATCTCAGATCACAAAATGGTACGGACTAAAGTCAGGATGTCCTTCTCATGGCCCAAGAAAGAAACTCGCCTCCCAAATTACGATCTCACAACCCTATCTACTACAACCAAAAAACCATTCGAACTCAAACTTAGCAACCGGTTCTCCTCCCTTACTGAAGACCCAAACCCGAAAGACCTAATTGAAGAGATCACAACAGCCATCTTAGACACAGCCAAAGAAACCCTACCACGCAAAAATCCATCAATACCAGATTGGATGTCAGCACCAACCAAACAAGCCATAGCAGCAAAACAGCTTTATTGACAAGTCTGCTCTTAACCGACACGTGTAAACACATATGGGGCACCGACCCCATCAATGCCCAGAGTGCGACAGCAGCTTCATGGACAAGACAGGTCTCAATAGACACATGCGGATCCACACAGGGGATAAGCCCTATTGGTGCCCAGAGTGCGGGACCAACTTCACCCTGAAGTCTGCCCTTGATGGCCACATGAGAATTCACACAGGGGAAAAGCCATACTGCTGCCCAAAGTGTGAATCTACGTTCACCCAGAGGACTCACCTCACCAAACACATGAGGAACCATACTGTTCAACAGAACAGAGATTGAGAAAATAACCAAATACCATGCACTGAAATACAACTTGACGACAACATGTTCACTGAAAGACATACCTGTGGTGGCTTGGACAATGGGGCTCATCAAGAATAACCCGAACAGCTCCCTTTAGGCAATCCTGAGATGCCCAAATGTACAGGAAGGGCCAAAATCAGTGGTTTAACATAGCAGTCGTCATCATGAAGAGGGCCCTCGTATGCAGTGCTTACATAGCATAACATACGTGCAGCCATTGACCCCAGAAATGGGACCCACTAAACAGGAAATGAGAAAAACCTATGAATTGTTCAGATGTTCTCCAGCGATGGTAAATCCTTCAAAAACAATGACAAATATATTACGCTATATCCTGTTTATTTAAACATAAATGGGATCCTAATACAAATGTAGTTGGTGTTCCTTTCTGCTTGTTGGCATGAAAGCAAAAAGGCTTAGATACATATGGTCTCAGATGAGAATTTGGCACGCTCCCTTTAAAACATAGTTATTTATTTCACCACTGTACTAACTTTAAGGCACATTCTGAACGGTCATTCAGTCACAATGTCTGAACAATGGAATGTTCTGCTATGACCACGGTGCACTTTTATCTTCTGGTGCTTCGGTAGTTGAATGCAGCCATGCCATGAATCAGCAATTTTGAGTGTCAACGCTGCAGGATGCGACTACCACTGGAGTTGACAGCAATAATATTTAAAAGCAGGTTAGGTTTTTAGTTGCATTGGTTTGTCCCCAGGATAACTGAAAAAGTTGTGCACGGATCTGTATGAAATTTTGTAGAGTTGTTGGAAATGACCAACAGAAGAAGTGATTAAAATTTGGTTTATTTCTGTAGCCTATAAGTAACATAATCATTAGGGCTGAAACGATTAATCGACTAATCGCTGACTAATCGATTATAAAATTAATCGACAACTAATTTAATAATCACAAATGTTTTGTGTTGAAAATGCCCTCTATTAGTCCATGAAAATTAGATATGAAAAAAAAAATCCGGAAAATATGAAATAATAAATGGATACAATTGATAAAAACATGAATATGATGCAACCTATCAAAGTGTCAGAGGAAGTAACTTAATTTTTGGTACATTTGCTTCTTATGAAGAACAACATTTGACAATATTTCAAGTGGACAAGCCGGATTTATTGTAATTGTTGCTTGCTGTGAATATTTGGGGATTTTCTTCTGAAGAAAAAATATTCAACCGATTAATCGTTTTAATAATCTGCAACTAATCGACTATTAAAATAGTCGTTAGTTGCAGCTCTAATAATCATACATCACTAACTTACCGATAGATTGCTGGGTGCTTACCGCGGTCACATGACCAGACTTCCGGGTCCAGGGGTCGCTGGAAAATGTAGTTGGTATGTTCGCCGGTGGCATCAATCGCATACACGCTACTCTACGAGCACTTGCATTGATAATGGGCTGCCACACATACTGCTAGCACTAACAGTACTGTAACAAGAGACCCCCGAGGAGGAGCTGGGGCATAGAGGACTCTATTTAAGGACTCTATTTAAGGGGCGCGCCGGTACACGCTGAGACACCAACGGTGTCAGCCCAGCATGCATTGCCCTTCTATTTTTTTGCACCACTTTGGTGCAGGTTTGCAATCTCTGAGTGCTTCAAGTTTATAATGGGTTTATGGTGGAGGGTGAAGGTGTGAGTGGAGGGTGCTGGTACTGGTTTTGAATATTTTTGTATGGATGTTTTGTACCCATGTATTAGTTTCAGAAAATACAATTATTAATATTTGGTTAGTATTTGAATTTGCTTCTGCTTCTTTTTGTTCTGGTATGAAAAACATGAAGAAAACATTACCTTTGGACATCACTTTTTATGACCATGAAGATGTACACATTGTGCCGGGCTTGTGTCCTTAAGATGTAATGAAATGTTCACATCTCATCTATGTTGACATCACAACTAATGCTGAATAATTTGACACAGTATGCTCATAGACTGTATATAAAGTAGACGCAGCGTGCTTGACGTCATCCCATTGAAATGAGCGATTTTTGGATTGAATATGCCGGAAGTCTGTTCTGGGCTCTGTGTAGAGAACACCCACCACCCCACTCCCACCACAACCCGCAAAATTAAAATAATTAATGCCAAATCTGACATGTTTGTGAAATTATGACCCCCCTCACACAATGAACCATGAATTATCCCGACAATACACATTAAAACATCAATTAGAAACGATCTTTAAATAGTTAAATGGCCTGTTAAAATTGGTATATTTCTATTGGAATTCCCATAGGCTCCCAAAATGACACGGAAGTTGGCACGCTGGCTGAAGCGAATGTGACGTCCATATTTATATACAGATTATGAGTGTGCTGAAGTCCATGAAGTCCACTGGTCAATGAAAAGCGAGAGATGCCTCAGGCTTATCAGACCTGCATCTTTGCACCACTGGTCCTGACGAGTACACTAAACTATGCTATTATATGGCATAAATTTGGAACAAGCATAAAAACATTTATCTAAGAAATCTATGAGATTGCAATGAAAAAAAAAACTGTGTGTATGAATATGGATGGTCATGTTATATGTTCTGCCATTAACATTTTGAGTGAGAGACTGTTATATGTTCTGCCATTAACATTTTGAGTGAGAGACAGGTGATGATGTAAGGTGATCACATTCCACTCAGAACAGAAACATCCAAGGTACAGCTACATGCTCACCGAGGTACCGAGACGAATAACAAAAGAATATCAATTTGATAATATAATCTCTAAGCTAATTTCAACTTAATCTAGTTCAATAATTAAACCAATCAGAAAATACTTGCACCTAACTGCGCTTCACTCGTACCGTGATGGTTAGGAAGATGATAATATCACACCTAGCTAAACCCAACCCAACAGCACGATATTGTATGCTAGCAACCAACCGGGCTACAGCATGCCATTACGTTAGTGGAAGGACAAGCGCTGTTATTGCGCTTGTTTGCAGAGCAGCAGTAGAATGAAAATATTGCAGGACTTTTACTTTCTGGAAAATGGGAATGTCCGTTTCTGTTGATTACTTTTCAGTAATTGTCAGTATCTAAAAATACACTCAATGAAATGAAGAATTTCAATCAAGTCACAATTATGAAATATTTATTTTTGCATTTCAATTAACAAATGATGTTTCAGTGGTGACCATTCTTGTGTCCTAGGGCTATAAAAAAATAAAAAATTGTAGAATATTATAGCTTAGAATACATGCAGACATAAAGCAGAAGAAATGTGTGTTGATGGTGGCTCTACTGTACTGCACAGTGCAATGAATAACACCTTGTTGTATGAAATACAACATTGCTTCATACATTTGAATGTCCACCATTTTGTTTACTGTCATGTTTGCTGAGCAAAGCTTCCAGGAGGCGCAGCTTTATCTTCACCTTCTTGTACTGGCAGTAACTTTCCTCCATGGGGCCCCAGACAGTCTTTTCACAGCTCCTGAGGAGATAGAAATGCATTTGGCAACAATCTTCACCTTCATTCATTTACATTCTTCTTGTTGTTCCAACAGGTTTCACTGCATAAATATTAAGGCTTTGTGGAGCCCAGTTCAGGGTTGATATGACAGAATTTGTACGGTCATGGAAAACCTGGACAACCTCTGGATAGAAAGTTAAACTGTTTATTTACAGTATCAAGAACGTGCAACAAGCATGTCCCACTGACAGCATTTGCCCTGTGCCACTATTTTAATCATAATGTGGCTTTAAGAACATTGTTAGGGATTCATTCCGAGACTCTTAACCTTCTTTTACTTACATTTAACTATAAGGTCAATATATAATTATGTTAATTTAGTCAACGTTGTACATGGCAGAAGCCTTCGTGGTGCCAAATAATTGTCAGAAAGGATGTAAAAATGCCTTTTCTATCTCCATTACAACCTTTAGGGTATTGGTGCACTACAACAGTTCACTAAAAACCTTTCCAGAGGTTCTGCAACAATGTGCATATATAATGCAAAACAAGGTTTTATTTGCAAAGTGCTGCATACCATTTGTCTCAAGTCGTTCTTTGTTCATGATGACACTGTGCCATCTGTTCACAACATGTGCATTGTGGAACACAGCGCTTTACAAATAAAATCTTTGATGAATATAGATGTTTTAATAGATACAATTTGTGCAGAATATTCGGTGGACCATCAAACAGCAATGCATTTCCCTTAGTGCGTAAATGATTGGCACTGACTTTTAATCTGAAATCTACCAAGTGGACTAGTCATAGGACTGGGGCTGTTGCTATCAGTAAAGTACTATAAAATCCACTGTTTTTGTGTTTGCATGTGCTTGTCTGCCTATTAAATAAGAACACAGAAGTTGGGCACCCCCGTTCCAGTTTTCAGGTGGCAGCACAAAGTGGGTAATCTTTTCACACCATTTGCAAACCACCATTAAGTTGCTCATACGTACATGTACAGTGAAATTCCTCCTCGGCAATTCACCCAGATTCTGAGCCAGTGCCTTGGCCAGGGGCACTGACTGGAGCTGGTTTACTAGAAAATGCACATTGTGGTGAGAGAATATCTGCTAATAGGGCTGTTGCACGTGATGTCACGGCTTGGCGACAGCAGACATTTTGGTGGTATTGGTACGGTGAAGTATATACGTATGGTTAAATGGCATGCGTTACCACTTCTGGCCCATTATATAGGGGCAAATACAATATATAGTTAGTAAAGACTTTTAAACAGACAATGTTATGCAAATATTGCCCTGTGCCTTTTCGTTTGACCACGATGATACCACCATGATGTCTGCCACCACCAAGCAGCGACATCACCGTGCAACAGCCATATTGTTGTACCTTCCTGTCCGTGCCGACACACTACGTTCAAAATCCCGGAGAACATGATTGAGCTTTTTCTTCTCTGCCCGTGTCCACCGCAGCTGATTCAGGAGCTCTGCCCTACAAACAATCAAAGTGTCGTCAGTAACTAAGATACAGATCCTTTGATGTTGTTTTTGTAACTAGTAATCTAATGTGTTTCTTTCCTTAAAAGCATAAGCTATTTAATTACTAAATATTAAACGTGGCTCTTAACAATCTTACAAGTAGTCACTTCAAATGATTGATTTTGTGTACATTATTTACATCGTTATGGGTAGTTAATTTAATTTGTAATTCGTAAAAAAAAGTATTGGTATGCTATTTCTTTTAGATTAAGGTGAGTGGGATTTCAGTTTTGGACCAAAAAACGGAAATTCTTGTTTTTCTCTTTTTGAGCAAATTAGGCCCATGTTAAGAAAAACAAGACTCTCGTTATTGGCAGGGAAAGAGTTAATTGCTTTTTTTGTTTTTTTTAGAGGAGCAGTCAGTAGTCAAATTACTTTGTACAATTTAACTGTGGCAAATATGGTCGTGTTACATCTGGTCATGAAGAAAAACAAATGATCTCAAGTAATCATACCTGGAGGCTTGGTGAAGTGTCGCCATGGTAACCACCATAGGTTGGAATGCCTCCACATGCGACGATGTGGGCGGAGTTTCGGCTGACAGCCACTCAGAAGATGAAGAGCGTCCGTGGTGTGTTACGTCGTATCGCTTTGAAGAATTCTCTGCATCTGAACTTTCCTCTTCCTGCCGAGACACAATATCATAAAGATGGTTTTATAACCGAATACATTGTTATTTGTTTAATTGGCACCACTAAATCCCATAGCCATAGTTTATTAACTTGTTAATTGATTATTTATTTATGCATATTAATCAATGTCATTTTGCAATTCCATGTAAATGGGCCACAGTTAGTGAAAGGCTAATTTCCATCTGTAGTAGGGTGGATTGCCCTGATGTGGGCCCTTTTTTGCAGCTTCCTAATGTGGGACAGTCAGTTGCCTAAGGTGGAACAGTGAAATCTATTGTTGAACAGTTTAACTTAATGTTTGACACATTACCATAGTTACTTTTACCACAGTTTCACTGACGTTCATTAGTTTAGGGAGGAGCCAGAGCCACTGGAGTTAGGTGTCCCACGTTAGGCAGTGGCACCACTCCAGGGCAATCCACCTTACTTGAGCAGTTTAAAGAGTGAGGATAATAAACCATTGGTACAAAATATACAACAGTGATCTGCAAAAAAAAATCTGCAATGCCAGTTACGTGTGCACTCACAATTGTATTAATGACAGAGGATGCAGCCCGAAGAAGCTGTTTGAGGAGTCGATAGCGGTCATAGTATGGTTTCATCAGTGCCCGCTCCTGTCTGGTGCTCTGCACACACACAAACATACACACACAGCCAAGCGCCAAGCCAAGCAAACATTGAATAAGACATGAAAAAATGTTCCACACACATGCAATATGTTCCTTACTGCAATGGCGGTTAGGTTTTCATAAGAAAGGTTATGGTTTTAAAAAGGTTTTGTAAAACCCTTCATCTATATGGGCCTCCATATTTCACTCTCTGCATTACACCCAAGTAATATCATAAAATGAGATCATCTCAACATAACAATGAAGCTCACCGGACGCCCATGAAGCCTCTCAAAGTACAGGAGACACTTTTGAAGAGACGTCTTCTCCTCAGACATCTGGGATGGGGTCATCTCCTGTAGAGGAGTCACAATTATGGCCTATGCTGGTTCTGATGGGCAACTCCCTGAGATGGCATCTTGTCCCTTGTACAAGTCTCAAGGTTTCTTCGACAAGTCAAATTAAGTCAAGTCACCGGCTAAGTCAAGTCAAGTCTTGTAATAGGCCCAAGTCCATGTTAAGTCATCATTGGCATCGGAATTTCTCTCTTTATCTCGCATGTATATTTTTTGATGTCTTGCCAGTGATGTTTACTTAGACTTAATTTTATTGTTGAATTCCATTGCTTGATTTTTATATTTTATAAATATCAGATTCTGCAGCTAAAATTACAGCACACCAATGATGACTTGACTTGGGCTTGACTTGGGACTTGCTTGACCTATGAGGGACGAGCGATCACGCTCTTTCCGCCGCCAAAAAGCATCGCAACCAATGCGATGCGTCCTTGGGAGGAGCTCATTATACGTAGTAGGAGCGGCCTCTGGTGCCGGCGCGGCTGCGCGCACCTGCAAAAGTATGTGTGCAATCACGCACGCGCATCCGAGGGTCGCATCCGAGGCGTCAAACATCAAACTCAATTTAAACATGAACGAACAAAAAGTAGATATGTGGTAGAAATGGTCCGTGTCAATAATATAAAATAAATATTCAAGTTCATCCTCATTACAGAGACCTCGCGAATCCCGCCGCACACACATACACATCAACATACACAGCAAAGCCCGCGTTGATAAACACACACGCATGCACGACCGTGTCCAGCAGCAGATCATGCACACGTGTGTGTTTATCAATGCGGGCTTCGCTGTGTATGTTGATGTGTGTGTGTGTGTGTGTGCACGCTGACACGCGGCAATTCCCACACAAGCTCCTCCAGGAGGCGTAAACGTAGGGACGTGCTCCACCTGAAATTGGCGGCAGGCTGCCTCGCCTGAAGTCACAATCTCTTTCCTCATTACACAAACCGAAAAAAAAATAATTAAATAGCGGAAAAATCGCAGCCATGGCAGCTTCGGCTGCGGTTTTGGCGCTATTTAAAAATCTCTTGTGTTGAGTTACACAAGGGACTTGGGCCCATCTCTGGCAATTCCTGTGCTATGTCTTGCCTCTAGCTAAGTAATTAGATCAATCTGACTACGGTTCCACGCACCGTCAGTTGGTCTGGAAGGGATAGCCTGGTGCGTCTCTCCCTCAGCCGAGCGCTCAGCACCTCCACCGTCTCCTCCACACTGGGCTTGCGCTCAGGTGTGGTTGGGGAGTGACTAGTGAAGAAATATCAGGATGGTATCAGTAAAGGAGTAATTAACGATACTTTATTATTACAAATGTAATCCTTTAGGCAAGCCATTCCATTTACTCGTCCGTCTCGGCACATACGAGTGAATGTGGCCATACCATTGTTTGAAAAAAAAAAAGACATGTGACCAAAATTGTGAATTTGGCATTGTATTTGCCGGATTTCAGAACATTTACGCAGAGAGATGAGAGAGGCAAGGTGGATAATTGGTAATCAATCACAGAGCAAGCGGCAGCAAGCAAGTTTTAAAACAACATGCGTTTTGTGTGACAAAATCACTCTGGTCTCTAGACTCTCGTTTTGTGAGACTCAAAACTCTGATGCCCTACACAGGCACCTAGAGACACCGGAAGTGTGGTTGAAAGAAACAAGAAAAAAACAAACAAGCAATGTGTACCTGTTCATAGCTGAATTGTGATGGTGCATGTGAGACCCAGGGGCTTCTGCCAGCAAGGAGGAACACGAGGAGGAACAGGAAGAAGGTGGTGTCGCTGCATGCATACCCCGCTGTCCAGTTGGCCGGCGTTTGAGCTCTGACATTATGTTGATAGAAACAAGCATTGCAGTAATAATACTACACAACACAGCATGAGTGCACAAGTAGGTGAAATTAACAGATTCCTGTTCTAGAACTGTTTGTTTTAGGCTCACTTGTTATTATGAAGGGGGGCGTTGCAAGGCAGAGCATTTCTGACACATACATTGCAATAGAAATCTGACAACGTGATGGTGATATCACCTAGAGCAGGGGTCCCCAACCAACGGGTCGCGACCCGGTACCGGTCCGCAAGACATTCCGAACCGGGCCGTGACATGTACTGAAAAGGGCGAGGGGGGGTTGAGGGGGGGGGCAGTCTGGAGGACTCCAGCACAGTCATGCTGGTCCATAACATTTTGTGAGCCAGAACTTTGCCCTTGAGTACTTTTTGAGATGGCCTTATAATTGCTTTTATAATTCGATTTCATAATTACTCTTATGATTCCCTCTGGTTTTTATTATTGCTTTCGTAATTCTCCCTTTTATGATTGATATCTTTAAATGCTTTTAAAATTGATCCTGTTTTTATTCTGGTCTCAATGTAGCTATTTTATTTCATGCAATATGCTTCTAAGTTGTGATTTTTATTACACCATGTGTTGTCTCACTGTGTCTTCGGTCTACATAACTATTGTATTGTAAAGAGTCTGCAGCGGAAGCCATCGTAAACAACTCTGCAACCTGCAACTCCACGCTCTTCATGGTAGAACATGTCCTTGCGGCAACACATTCTACTCCCATTCTATCTCCACGACACCAGGAAAATGCATAGTGGGACATGCCATTTCCTGGTAGTAGAATGGTAATCCAGAGACACTCGTTTGGATATGGTGATTGACTCATCAGCAGTGGGGCCTAACAAGATAACGTTGCATACAAAGTCCTCCCTAATTATAAATGGTAGGCAACACTATTTGATCAATAATTGTTGCTATGTGAATGTATTCATTTGCTTCATGTGTAAGTGAAACATCACTTATGCAATACTTCAGCCAATGCAGCCCACTCGTAGTTGAGGGCTGGTTCAGAAACACACTCATGAACAGTGTTTGTTCATGAGTGTGTGTGTGTGTGTGTGTGTATATGTGTCTGTGTGTGTTGTATTTTAAGATCTTCCCCGGGGTATCAAGCGAACGTGACAAGCATTGTGACTAGAACCAGAGAGAGGTTCAGAACCTGGCTTTCCCGAATGCACAGGCCCAGTTTCTCAAGCCCCAAATCCGCCACGGCTGTTGATACCCCAGGGTGTATGCACGGGCTGACGACAGAGTGTGTGTGTGTGTGTGTGTGTGTGTGTGTGTGTGTGTGTGTGCGCAAATATTGGTCTAACCTTTCAGCTGCTTGCGGCTATTTCCAAGTTGTTTGATCAGCCCCGCCACTTCTGGATGGGCTGTCATATCATTTTGGGCTGGCTAACAATACACACACATACATCCGTTTGTTGTATGTACACACATACAACATTTTAAGTTAAATTATACAGTGTGTTTGTATTGCTGAGCAATATCAATTGCTTGTTAGCTTTCCTGTTTGCACAATCACTAAAATGTATAATACACAACAATGGGTCTAGATACACAAGCATTTCACATGTGATCATCATTTAACTCAAATACAAATACAATGTACACAATAAAACCAAATACAATGTACACAATGCATGCTTATTGTCAAAGACACCAAAAATACTTTTTTTTCAATTTGTGCAGTAGTTAATGGGCCTTCAAAAACAAGTGCAATGGATATGAAAATAGTAGCCTGGCAAGGCCAACCAAACAAATCGTCCACGCTTCGCCTGAATGTGCGCCTGGGTCTGGACCCCAGTGAATCCAACAAATGATATCCTCGATCGTGTTGCGACCGGCCAATCAAAGCCACGTTAAGGCCGTACACAGACTGAACAAACTATCAACAAAACTAGCAAGACTCTTTTTTTGTTGTTCAAAAATTAAAAATTATTTATATTATAGTTGATACAAGTCTTTTGAAACAATTGAATAAAATATTTGCTCAAAAGACGGAATTTGAATGAAGACATACACGATTGATACAATGTTTATGGACATGAGTCATTGTGAATACAGGTGTTTCAATAATTTCCAAGCTGTGGAGCTTGGGGTCGACTCTCCACAACCCCAGGTTTGCGGACCACTGCTCGGAACCACACCTTGTAGTTGGCTTCGCGCTCAAAGCGCTCCTCAAACAGACGGATCTGCTTCTTCACAGAGTGGATGTGCTTCCTCAAGGACGTGACTGATACGGGCTCTCTGGCTCTCTCATCTGGCTGCACGTGCATCGTCCTGGTAACCCTGCCTCGCAAACAAACCACAGGTTTAAATCAGTTTTATTGCACACAGACACCGTGCAACAGAGGAACACAGGCATGACAATAGTGTTAGTGGAAAGGAAAAGACCCTCAAAAATGAATACTGCGGGGTGCCGTTGGCCGAGTGGTTAGAGCCACCTAATGCGCCCCCCATTCATGTTCATGGCGCTGTGTCAACCGCAGCGTCTGCAGTACTGCGAGTTCTAATACCCTTGTCGGTTTGTCTTTATGTTGTCTCGTCAATGTCTGCCCCCGACCTCTTCAACCCAGTTTCTGACTAATCCTATCCAATAAGGATGAAAGGCGCTGTCGCTGGAGAAAATAACTTTAAAAAATGTACACTGCAATATGCTCTTCCCTACTCTTAGGCGAGTTGCTAACAAAGTACCGGTACACAGAGAGTGCATGCATGCCTTTGGAATCCTCGAAGATCAGATCATTTAAGAGCAGGTCAGTCAATCCACAGCTGTACAGGGGCAGTTTATGCACAGACAAATTAACACAGGGATTCACACAATTGTGACAATTCTAATCATGTTACATATATTACAGATGCCCTAATCACAAATTCACCTTGTTATGAGTACAGTTGCACCAAGGGACTAGATTAAAACAGCACTTTTGTTAGTAAGGTCTAGATGCCTAGAAGTTACTACTAAAAACAAGTCAATAGAAGATGCAAATTAAACTGACAATGCTCCCACAGAGAGAGTAAGTAAAGTTTCCCAATTCCTGAGCCTGGCCAGAAAGGGTGTTGAATGCATTGTGGACAATACAAAGAGGATAAAGACATCTTGAACTTCTGGTCACATTGAAGAATGTTTAAAAACATGTTAAAGATGTCATTTGGACCTTGAAATTCTCTTGGCATTCACTCTTTAGGCGATTCAGAATGAGTGTTATTCTGATAATAATGACAGCTATTATCTGTTCCAACACTCACATGGAGTTGCTTCGTGGCGGGGGAATGGGGCCGGGATTAGAGCGCAGGCTGGCAGCAATACCCGGTCTTAGGGTTCTCGTCGTGGGAGGGTTCCTGGAGCGAGGGAGTGGTTCTGGAGGTGGGTTTCTGGAAGCGGTGGGTAGATTTTTTGAATGACTGGGTTGCTGTACGGAGGGAGGTTCTCTATTACGCTGGTCCCTATAGGTGGCTGGGTCTCTGGGGCTGGTGTGCACATCTCTCGTAGTTTGATCCCTAGAAATAGCAGGTCGTTCCTTGGAACGAATGGGCATGTCACCAAGGTAAGGTTCTCCAGAACCCGCGCGGAGCACGTGACACAGCATGGATGAGAAGGATGAAGAGGAAGATGATGAAGGGGATTCGGACCGATTAGAGTTGACAGGTGGCTGTTGGCCAGAGATAACACAGCTTCATTATATACCAAAACATTTCCACCGTGAGTGGATGCTTGTGTGTGTACATGCACATAAAACATGGGCTGTGTTCGAAATTGCTCTCTATTCCCTATATAGTGCACTATATTAGCCTAGCGAACCAGACCCAACGCATTGTCCACCATCGTACATCGCTAGACGCTTGCATTGAGTCTTGGAAAATCAGGTTGGTTGCTTGTCCCACCTACTGCGCTGTGACTGGATAACACGATTTGATTGACACGGTTTTTTTTTTACGTTCTCCGACCCTGGTTTTACCAGACCAATGCAAGCCTCAAGCGATGCGTGGATGATGCGTTGGTTTCGGCTTGCCAGGCTAGCACTATATGGGGCATAGACAATTTTGTACGGGTGTCCAAATACTTTATGTACCCTATATAGTGCACTCGTGAAAACTAGTGAGCATCCATGCCCCCTAGACCAAGTAATATAAGACGCAGAATGTTATTACTGCACCGGCGCCGCCACTCAGCTCATCTGTTCGCGAAAGATGCTCTAGATCGGCCGCTATAAAAATAAAAAGCTGCAACGTGTTACACGCTTCCAACGCAAATCTTTTCCATTCAATTTGCGTCTGGTGTGCACACAACGCAAACGAAAAAAATATGAACTATACCAAAGTTAACGCATGCAAATTATGGTCAATTTCTTGAATGTTTGTACTTCATGTATCATTGGGTCGTTCTTTCCTTATTTTTTTGTGCGTTCTGGGACCTGAGTCCATGTCGTCATTGACTTGCTGTTGTATGTACTTTGTGTTCCGGCACCTAATTATTTACAAATTAAGCACTGAGTACTGAGTAACCGATAATGCATTACGAGACACATTAAAATTGACCTAAACTATGAAAACATGTGGCACGGTAGGACTCAATAGTGACCGACCACGGCAAATAAAATAGTAATGTAAGTAATAAATGTATATAAATAAAATGAATGTAAATAAATAAATGTAAGTAATTTTGACTTTTTGTGAAGATTGTTGAATTTAATAAAGTTGTAATAATGCCGACAGTGCCGACTCTTGTGTCCAAAATCTCGGTCGTTGCTGTTGAGTGCGCTATAAGTGAGTGCACTTTCTAGGGAGTAGGGGATAGGGAGCGAATTCAGACACAGCCATGGACATTTCCTTTAAGGAATTCCATAGTTGAGTGGAGCGCGGTGGCAGAGTGGTTATATGTCGCCCCTCGACTCTTCATCCCAGTTTCCAAGCTAATCCTGTCGCTATCTCTCAATAAAAAGAATGAAAAATGGCGTTTGTGAGCCCGCACAAAAAAAAAAAAAACATTACATAGCTGGACACCACATGACACATAGCTGGACACATGAGGGACGAGAAGGACGTAGAGGAAGATGATGAAGGGGAGTCAGAGCGATTAGCGTTGACAGGATGCCGTTGGCCAGAGATAACACAGCCCCATTATATCCCAAAACATTTCCACCATGAGTGGATGTTTGTGTGTGCTGATGCACATAGACCATGAGCATTTCCTCTACAGAATTACGCGACCAGACTGTACTTTTGCTGGGTAAGTGCCTCCTAAATCAATAATAGAGAATATGGTGGATTGCCCTAATGTGGGCCATATTTTGCAACTTTTTTGCGACAGTTGATCTTAATGTTACATGTCACATTACCATAGTTTGCTTTTACCAAAGTTTCACTGACATTCATTAGTTTAGGGACGAGCCAGAGCCAATGTTTCCCACATTAATCAATGGCCCACATTAGGGCAATTGACCCTACATCTATGAAATTAATCTATTAAGAATTGTTTGAATGCTAGCCGCTGTGCGTACGGTTGAGTGAAAGGAAGAGAGGGGAAGCAGCAGTAAGTAGCGCAGAGGATTTGCTGAAAAATGTTGAAGTTTCTGTGTGAAGGGAATTGATTCTGCATGTGCAAGTGTCAAGGTTTGAAAATGTTTGTGTTGCTTGGAGCATCAATAGATATCAATTTTGTGTCAAATAGTGGATTTTGGTTTTAAATGTCTTTAGTGTTGGTCAGTGTTGAGTTTTTGTCATTATTTTCTCCTCTCGCGCATCTGGGGCGGCATTTGCATGGGGGTGGGTGGAGACGGGTTGGCGAGAACGCCGACCACAAGGAATATAGCTACAGCGCCACCATGACGACAGGACGCCACTCGCGACTGAAACTGTTGAGGTATTTAAAAACATATTATTGTCTTTAAAAAGAACACTCAAATTTTATGTTTTAGTTTCAGACAGTGAACATAGTATATGAACTGTTATCTTTTTGTTTGTACTTTTGTGTTCTGTTGTACAGATGCCAATACCATGTTGTGTGCTTGCATGATTTTGCAATAAACGGATTCTGATTCTGAGTAAGTATTCTGGTGAACATTTTAACACTACAATAACAAAGTATTAACAATAAACTAACAAGTGATAAAAAGAATGTGACACTGTTGCGGGTAATATTATTTGTTATACCAGTGCATCTAAGTAGTTGGTGGTAATACTGCTAATTAATAAGAAGAATGTAGCTTAGTAACACATACACACACTTTACCTCATGTCCATTTCCAGGCTCCTGCTCAGCAGCAGGCGATTCAGGAAAGTGCAGAGCTCTGGAATAAACGAAATTATATTGGTTGGTATCAGGGCTTTGAACCGGTTCAAGGAACGAAAACAAAAACTTTTTGTATTTTCCAGGGAACAGAAATGAAACCGGAAAAATAATGGTAACTGGTTAATACCGTTTTTATTTTGTTCCTCAAAGGAGTGCAATTTAGGGTAACTTCAAAAATAAAACAATCAAATCTACAATGCAGCAGTGAAGTACGAATCATTGTGGGACTCTCTGCAGTGTGTTGTTGTGGGTTCGCCCTGACACGCAACGAGACTTTGGCTATAGAGCGCTACCAGCGGGCCTCTGTAGCGAGTCGCTGTGGGTTCTCGGCAACATATAGTACATAGCATTAAACATCTGACAGGAACGAAATTAACCGTTCCGGGAACAACCTGTTTTTTGTTCTAACCGGTTCAGGAACGTCAAGTTATTGGTGGAACACATAACCGGAAACGTTATAATTCTGTTTCTGTTCAGAACGAAACGCTTGG
>OMKY01086609.1:0-16071 GCA_900302395.1 Bregmaceros cantori | reverse complement strand
TGTTGGGGCTGGGACTACATGAAGTCTGACCCTCAATTGTTACATGCAGATGCATAACAAAGAATTCTGGGGCCAGCAGCTGCGGCAGGAACTTCCTGCGGCAACCCTAAAACTTAATGTTCACACCTTTTGTGTGACATCTTGACTTGGTCCTATAAAAAGCTAGCAAGCCAGAACCAACTAAACGCCCATGCATCGCACACGACTTGAACGAACATTGGGTCCGATCTCGAGCCAATCAACAAATCGGGTGTTTGACAGCCAGCCAATCAGAGCCACGTTGAGGCAGTTCTCCCTATGAGACGAGATAGGTACGTTACGGAGGCGGAGTTTGGTACGTTACATGACAGAAAAGTGCCACTTGCCTACTGTGCTGTGATTGGAACTTTGATTTTTTAAAAATAATACTGCTACCCCCTTTTTTGATATGCTCGAGACCAGACCCAATGTTCGCTCTAGTCGTGTGCGATGCATGGATGATTAGTTGTGTTGTTTATGTAATTCAACTTGTAAAAGTCTATTTGGCACGTGGTATTAATCAAAATGGCATCCACTGATTAATGAATCGATGATAATCGATTACTGAAATAATCGCCAACTATTTTTATAAACGATTAGTCGTTAGCGATTAATAGTTTACTTGTTTGGCCCATTCCCCGCTCAAACGTGTTAAATATAAGTTGTCAGTTGGCATTCCCAGTATCACGGCTACACCAATTATCTTGGATACTGAATACTGTTAAGCCCCACAATGACACAGGTGAAAACACAATACGCTAGCATTGAAGAGTAGGCTCTTCCATGGAAATGTTAGCAATGCATGGCGATAGCAAAACAGCAACATTAAAATCGCAAACTTTTAATAATTAACGTTTCTGGTTAATAATCGTTCAGATTTCAAAGGAAAAATTAGACAATGAATCAATTAATCGCCAAAAAAGGCTGATTAATCGAAATAATCATTAGTTGCAGCCCTAAATCATACACAAATTATTCTTCACAGCGTCAAAGTGAAATCAGTAGCAGTATCTATTTACATTCTAAAAAGACAATAAGCATGTTTTGCTCAGACGACTGTGTACGAAATGACAACAAAATGTGTGAAGAAACTGCAGTAGATATAATGAGAGTGGATGAAAAACCTCCAATAATGTATGGTCGCGCCTAGACTGTCCTCAGTGTGTATTGTTGGAATAATACAAGCTGCATTTGGAACACTGTTCTTTGCCTCAAGTTTACAAAGTTTATCAAGATGTCCGCCAAAGTTCCAACAAAGCCCAATGCCAATAACATGGTTTCTAATTAGACCAGTTTTCATACCAGAATTTTAGCTCCATCCATTAATGCATTATTATGATAATGACATAATGGCCATTTACACTTGATGACAAAGTCAGTCATTTATTGCAGGTCATTGAGCACAGACAGTACGCTCCATGTGACAATACACATCAGTAATGGTGCGTTAAGGTCACCACGGCCTAGACATCCCCTGTACCAACTGAAGGTATACCATATTTATATAGTCCTGTGTATGCTAGGTTTGAACCCTCATAGTAGCCTAATTCTATCCCAGGATCCTTTCCTCCTGTTGATCATGCGTTGTGTGTTAAGTTTATCCCACAACACCACCTGGTGTTGTTTTACAGCCACAAGAGTGTAAAACGTTTTACCCCAGAAGAGAGTGGAGATGTGCTGCCAGTGATCAAGGTTTGTCGTGATTATGAAACAGTGAAAGATTTCAACGTTCTTTGCTGCCAACTAGTGGCGGAGGAAATGAAGTTTGTAGGGTCGAGATAGGTCGTGGTGTTCGAGCAGCACCTTCCAAGACTTTACAAAGTCATTGTGGCTCTGCGTCGTCTGTCTTCACATTATGAAACCAAGGCGAGCAAGCGAGAGGTTGACTCACCGTTCCGGGTCAGTTTGGATGCCGATGGCTTTAGTGCATTCTCAATCTCGATGCGCATCGCTCGGTCCGTATCACCGGTGTCATAGAGATGGCGTACCTGCAAAAAATAATTGAGTATAAAATACAAATAAAGTATAAAATAAGTGTCTAAGTGCGTCGCAGTAGCTCAGCCGTGCTACATACACATGCGCACACTCCATGCAGTTGAGTGACAGTTAATGTTGATTAATAATGACAAATTATTCATTGATTTCAATATTGTTATTTCAATAATAATAATAATAATAATAATAATAATAATAATAATAATAATAATAATAACAATAATAATAATTTCATTACTGGCATTATACTAATAAAGAAGGGCAGTAATACATTTCTCACTTTCATAGGCCCAAGACATTGATTAGAAATTAAGCCCCAATAAATATTAAACAATGTTAACCCTCTATATATGGATTTGTGAAAATATCTGTCAAATGACTACCCAATCACAATCACTCTGTCATTCTGTTTCATGTATGGTTGTGTACTTGTGGAAAATGATATTTTGTCTTTTTGGGGCATGCGAGTCATTAACCAAATGGCAAGGATCCAGGCGACCCATCCATGTGGCTCGGGCTCAGCCTCCTGTGTGTCTACTGATGGGTGTCAGCGAACCTGATTGGGGCGCAGGTAGTTGAGGTTGATGTTGGGGTAGCGCGTGGTGGGGTCCGTGCTGTACTGGCTGTACTTCTTACTGACGTTCTCGGGGGTGGTCTGTGGCAGCAGGCGGTAGATGCTCTCCCTGGAAACGAACAAAAAGTAAAACTTCCAAAACCGCAATTAGGATCGAGCGTTCACGTGACTTGCGTTCGAGTCCGCTTCCAAACGCATCGCATTGGTTGCGGAGGATCTCATTATACGTAGTAGGAGTCAACAGCCGCTCCCCGTTTGCATGTCGACCGGTGCGGCTGCACGCACCTGCACGTTCCATTAAGCTACAAGTTGGAGCCTCCAAGATAATGCGGCCACCCCATTGGTCCTTACGCAGTCATGTGGTTCTACACGCAGCGCTGTGAGGCATCTCGGACGGACCAACTCGGTGCGAAGGCAACGCAACTCATTTGACAAATATTTTAGGTAACTTGAATGGAACCTGAAAGGATATGTAGCGAACACACCCACGTCCTGCCCGGAATGCAGTTGATGGTCAGGTCTTCTTGTCCAACGGCAGCCATGAAGATGCCGTCTTTTCGTCTCGTCGGCTTGCGGTAAGGTTTCATTTGGGGAAACGAAAGAAATGTAACTTGCACGATGCGTGATGATGCGCCACAGCCTTTAATACAGCAATTCCTTTTCGTGGAAGCAGGCTGCCATGAGTGACGTCACAATCTTGTTCCCAATAGGGCTGTTGCATGTGACATCGTGGCGGCAGACATTTTGATGGCATCACGTACGGTGAAGTTATTATTTCCTCTTCACGACCATTATACAGGGGCAAATACAACAACATAAGTTAAGCTGCCCTCTGCTGCCGATTAGTAGCATATTACCATGGATAAATCAATAATAGAACACTTTTAAAACGGACAAAAGAAGAAAATCACCGCACCGTATACTAACCTTAGTCGAGGTTTGCTTTCAAGAAAACACTTCAGGTTTTATTCATCCCGTGTTATGTATTTTCAGGTTGTTCATTTTATTTTATTTTAGGTCCACATGAGTTTTCACTCATAATGTCCTTCAAGTATAAATAATTCACTCGCTGAGGTGGAAACACCCTGACAAACACTGGATGTTATGCTATTCTGCATATTATTTATCTAGACAAGTCGACTGCCAGGGTCATGGGACTCGGGAGAACAAAAAATCTCCTTGGGTGTCGGCTGCCGACGAGTTGAAAAAAATATATAGTCTTGGTATTTACTATGTAGTGACCGGAGACGTGTGTTAGTTTTTGTGTTTTTAATTTGTTGAGTTGCTCTCGTTGTGTCTTGTAATTTTCATGTATTTTATGTTGTTTATCCATGCGTCTTCTGTTAAACACAAAGAAAAAAAAAGCTCTCAGAGATTGCAAACCTGCGCCTAACCCCTAACCTAACCTGTTTACTCAGGTTTTCGGAGACTAACTTTATTTTACTTTTTATTTCGTTTTTATGATGTTAAGTGCTTTGAGTTTCTTGAAAAGTGCTATATAAGTTACAATTATTATTATTATTATTATTATTATTATTATTATTATTATTATTATTATTATTATTATTATTAACCCCTAAACCTAGTCCCGAAATTAATTAAAAAAAAAACAGAGCAATGTGCAGGTTGAAAAAAAAACAGTGTGATTCGAACTCGGGACGTTGTAGTTAAAGTCAAGTTGCTGTTGGCAACATCCGGAACTAAACGCACATCGGGCACAGCTGCGGGCGACACGCGTGACGTCACTACGGAGAAAGGGGATCATTCACGCCATCGGTTAATATCAAATCAAACTTTATTGTGCTGCCCAGTAGCTCAGTTGGTTAGGCAGAGCGCTGGAAAGCACGCATATGCCTTAATGGCACGGTGAGTCGGTGGTTCGAATCTTGCCACCGACGTATTTCCTGCATGTCTGCCCCCCCAACTTCACCTGTTTCCACTAACCCTAATAAATAAAGCTTGGAAAAAACAGCTAGATTGGGCTGGAAAAAAACATTTAAAAAAACCTTTATTTATAAAGCACTTTCCATGCTGAGCAATGTTACTTATAGGCTACAGAAATGCACCAAAATTGAATTACTTCTTTCTTTCGTCATTTCCAACGACTCTGCAAAATTTCATCCAGATCCGTGCTCAACTTTTTCAGTTATCGATGGGACAAACCAACGCGGGTAAAAACATAACATAAAAAGAAAAAAAATCACTGACACAACAAACGTTCCCCAGAGATGACAACCTCCACTAAGTGGGAGATGCTACGCTTTAGAATCTTATTAGACGCAGAGGGAGAGAGTAGGACGGAGAGAGAGCGGTAGCGGCGTGTGTGCCAAGGAGCACCCTGTGTGCTTAAAGAGAGTGGTCTACAACGACGGCTTGTGATAGCATTAGCAAAGACTGGGAAGACACCGTTTCCCATTAGAGTGTCTGGAGTGCTGTGCACATCAGTGCTACGCCGAGTTAGCGCACGTGTGCATCAAGTCTGAAAGTGAGCCAAGAAAAAAACACTAATGGTGGGGGGGGTGAGTGGGGCATCTCTGAATGGAACACTTAAGGTGTGGTCAGTGTGGGAACTAAACTCCCCGCAGAGCTTTTAGGTTGTGATGTTACTTCCCTTTGGTCTTCTCCCTGACGTTCATCTTCCGTCATTTGGCAACGCATGGTTGTATTACTAGGAGAGAGATTTGGCAGCCAAAGCGGCCACGAGAATATGCCAAAAACGTACGATAACAGCTGCTAACAAGACAGACATGGACGTGTCCAAAGCAATCAAAATCCTAATAGTAAAACAAGGAGACATTCTCTCACCCATACTATATTGCCTAGTCATAACAGCCACATCAAAAACAGAAAACAAATGCAACTCTGGCTTCTTGATCGAAGGCCAACTCCAGTCCAAACTAAGCTACGTCAATGACATAGCCACTATTAGCAGCTCACAAACACAACATTTCCTTAACTCCCAAAACAAACATGCGACGGAAGCAGGCCTCAAATTCATTCTTGTGTGATGAAGTATACGAAACGGTTAAGTGGTATTCTTTCCACTTCACATCTATAAACTAGGGGCAAATACAACGACGTAGTTAGGCTGCCAACTGCTGGCGATCAGTAGCATATTACTATGAATAAATCAATAATATAATTTTTTGTCATTTTCTGGGCAATGTTGGGCAAATATCACTCGCTGCCTGTTCGCCTGACCGCGATGCTACCAGAAAAATGGCTGCCGCCGCCAAGCCATGATGTCACCATGCAAAAGCCCTATTCACAGCAAATCAATTAGACAAGTAACAACATTTGGGTACCTCCGCCACACACTGTTGATCTCAAATGACAGCATGAGCATGTTTTGGACATGTAAACCCACTCAGCATGTGACTTCTTCACCCTGCCGAGCTGCTCCTAACGGAGTTAATTACTGTGCCTCCTCATGTTTCCTTGGTCAGCGACATGATGTGGAATAGCCTGGCGAGCCAGAACCAACGAATTGTCCACGCATCACATGTGATTAGAACGATCATTGGGTCTGGTAAACCCAGGGTCAAACATGTGTCAAAAAAAAGTGTCAATCACATCATGCTATCCAGTCACAGCGCAGTAGGTGGGACAAGCGGCGTGGAGGGGTGACAACCAAACTCCGCCCACATCTTGATTCGAATAATTTGATTGGCCAGCCTGTATACGGGCTGATTTGCCCAGACCCAATGAACCGCCTAGCGGCGTGTGATGCGTGGGCGATTTGTTGGTTCTGGCTCGCCAGGCTAGATGTGAAAGCGTATTCTTACCTCTCTGCCAAAACCTCCAGTGGACTGGCACCTTGAGCCCAGCTCCGTACCATCCACGCAGAGTCGATCGCCGCTAGGAATCCTCGACCGATGCCCGTCCCCATTGGCCAGAAAGGCTGCACATATACAACAGTTTTTAACAGCTTTTTCCTAAAAATAAATATATATAAAAATGTACCATCAACTCCGAACAATCATTAAAATTTGAATCGATTATTCAGAAAAAAATTTGTGTCAATTATACGAGTATAGAATAGAAAATAATATATTTCACAGAATGATGAATGACCAAGTAATTTACTTTTTCATTAACAACCATTTTTATTTCACCTCAAGTATGACTAGCTTCCACAAAACGAAGTGAAAAACAGGCAGGCCTTCATTGCAGCTACCAAAATAAAATGGCAAAATTAAAAACTTAAATTGAAATACCAAATACATATCATATATGGAGAGGCTGTGAGATATTATGATCTGACCGCACATTTAAAATTGTATGCACAACCACAAAAAGGTGATTAAACAATTTGATATTCAACATTTGATTATTCGATTTGTTTCAGCCCAATAGATTACATATAGATTTTATTTTTTAACAAAGACTAAATAATTGATTTGGAAAGGCCAGCAGGAACGACACATCACCTCCAGCAGGCTATCCCCCACCAGCGCCACCAGCAGCCGGTGCCCGTGACGCTCTCGCACCAGCGCGGCATTCTCTGAAGCATACATGCAGGTGAAGTCGAACATGGCGACGTCAGGCAGGCCGTAATGGTTGATGGCGAAGTCGAGCGCGGGCAGCTGCCGGTTGGTCGAGAAGTCAGCCGCCTCGGACGCGTACGCCAGCAGCGCGGACTGGTCGACGTTGGCACGGGAGAGCAGAGTCTCGGTGTCCGCATGGTCCTAACAGAAGGTATCCGAAGGAAAAGGCACTTACGTTATAACTGAACTTGAGTTTTATCCCCGGAACGAGTCACAGTTTTCAACAAAACAAAACTACAAGCAACACAAAGTATCGCCCTCTGTTACTCCTGTTTGTGGCACATCAGCCCCTGCTACTTGTATTGTTTCCATACTTCCAAATCAAATTGGCATGTAGCTGTAAAAACACCATGTTCAGGTCCGGTGAAGAGAACGTGATGACATCACAGTGAAAAGCTTTGAGGAACACAAACTCTCATGAGGCAGAAGCGTGCGCGCATCTTTCACTGAACCGAAACATCTGCAGTATGTGCGGTAAGGCTCAATTTGCTTTGTCGGAATCACATTGAAGAATTGCATATTTAGATGGAAAATACATGTAAAGCCTGGTAAACATACAATTGACACATTATACAAGTACACATTTTGCCAATAATTTGAATAAATAATGCCAAAACAAAGAAATGAATAATAATTAAAAAACACACCACTTGGTGTTTGCTTGTGAAACTGGAAGTTGGAGACCATTGCTAAAGTTTTTGTATGTATTGCTATTGTTTTGTATGTAATTCTTATCTTTAGCTATGGTATATTGGTTAAATGACTTACAAACTTGCACAGCTAGGCCTGTATCGGTATTGGCAGATATCAGGATCGGAAGTGCAACATCCTGGACCGGTACACCCCTATCAATGACCAGTTTGTTTATCTATAGATGCCATGTGCCAACTGCCGTCACTCACTTGAAGAATGACTCCTTTCTCCAGCAGACTCTGCTTCTTTGCAGTCATTACAAAGTAGTGCGTGTCATCTTTGTAGTACACAATGTTCTCCAAATCAATTCCTGAGACAAAGATATAGACAGAGGGGGGAGAGGGTAAGAGCTATAGATTATACATGTATTTGGGATAGATCATTCCACAATTCACAATGGCCATGAATCTCAGCATTGTGTTTTAGCAACATCCTGTAGACGAGTTTGACACCGTGTCACCGTGTGGTGTTTTGAACAATTTTTGAAAATGTCTTTTCAGTGGGAGCACCTGGCCACAACATTTTTAAAGAGATGGTGGGAACATGCAGTGTAGTATTCCACACTTCCATTTAATGATCTGCGTCAAACTTACAAGTTAATGCAGCCATCCCATTGGTCCAGAAAAGCCATTTGGAGTTGTATTTGTCAGACACGATGGAGACATTTCATTTTTTGAACACAAACTTGCTGATTACAATCTGAAAACTAGAAGTATGCAGTCGGCGCCACCTGCTAAAGCAGACCTGGGCATTGTACGGCCCGCGGGCCACATATGGCCCTTAGGATGTAGATGACTGGCCTGCGTAAGACTAATTACATATGTCAAAAATTAACGCCTTTAACCCTGCCGGCACCCAAGGATTTTTTTCCCATTATAACTAATTCTGAGCTGACGGCGGTAAAAGTTTCACGGCAAGAAACATTTAAAAATATTATTTTCAGAACAATCATGGCAACACGTAAAAAAATATGAGGGAGTGATTATATTTTTATCTGGCCCGTGAGACACAATTTTTGACGTCAAAGCGTAACGTTTGTTTAGAAGCCTGGATAAGTGTGTGTTTCTGAAAAGTTACTTGGTCTACCGTAACCATATTTACAGGTTCCGGACAAGTGGCCACTTATCCACAAACAAACTGGAATTTTTATACAACTTTAGAACAATAGGGGGGGGGGTGGTTCCCACCACCAACGTATTTGGCATGTCTACCCCCCATCTCCACCCGTTTCCACTAACCCTAATACATAAAGCTTGGAAAAAAACAGCCTGAATGGGCTGGAAAAAAACATTAAAAAAATATATATCTATATCTATATATCTATATATAAATATTTAGCAGTGACAATGTTTGATATGTTTAATCTGTGGTTATTTGGTGCATGGTTTATTGTAGCCATATGGCTTGGGGCCCAGGGACTTGAGAATGACGGTCGCTCCGAAAGGTGGGGGCTACCTGAGCACGTTGTCGTAAACCGCACGGTAGATGTGTTCAAGCTGCGTTCGTGTGTGTTGAGTCGCATCGTGTGTGTGTGTGTGTGTGTGTGTGTGTGTATCGAGGAGCAGCTTGTTTGTGAGGTGTGGGGAAATATTAAAGACGCGAGGCTGCAGCGGAGCTTAATGAAGGAAACATGGCTCAAGCTTTCTAATCTACAGCGAATCCAAGGAGGAAACAAGTGACGAAGAAAGATACAGTTTTTAAAGACGTAGCAATGCAATTATCGGACAACGCTGAAGAACCGCAACCACATAATGATATGAAATGTTTGCAAGCAACAGTTAACTGACACTTTTCCCTTTTTTGTGAATTCAACTCAAAATGTGTTTGAGTAAATTTGGATTTTATTTACAATTGATTAAAAAAAAGTTACAACATTTTTTGTAAGGCTCATGTTTTCATCGCTTAACATTCTTAACAGTGTTTTGTTAAAGACAAAACACTGTGTTTCTGTAAAGAAATTTAATTCCTATTGTGCACTATTAGGTTCTGCAATTCAGTCTGGCCCTCCATAATATTTTCAGTTTCTCATGTGGCCCCATGGAAAAATAATTGCCCACCTATGGGCTAAAGGGATAGCTCTGGAAGGCGACAGAGGCATCAATAAACCCCAGAGATATTATATAGAGCCTTGCAACGTCACAGTGCCATGTACAAAATGTGTTCATCTTCAATTTAGCCATGTTCAGGATCTGCTGCGGCGGCGCACGCAAAACCATTACATCCCCTAGGCTCCGTGTTTTGCGGATGAATGAACATGGACAGTAGCGGCAGCTGACCTGTGGCCTCTCGAAGGTCCTGGAAGAACTTCTGATTGAAGATGAAGGCCACTCCACTGATCTCCTCCACCTTGGCCTCGGCCGTGGTGTGGCGGTTGATGAAGTTAGCGGTGATGGCGATGGCCAGCTTGCCGCGGAACTCCTTGCGCTGGAAACCTGAACAGAGTGAGACGTTTTTATTACAAAGCAACCACCACCCCCTCTAATGGACAACAGCCATAGCTGACGGACACATCGCCAGGTTTTACAGGTAGTCGAGTGAGCCGACAGCAGTCCGCTCACTTTATGTTGTTGGTTTCTATTTATTTGTATCCGTTATTATTGTTATTATTATTATATTTCTTTTTATTTGTTTATTTTATTTGGAAGTGTTATGTCGTGCTTGTTGAATAGATGTGGTGTGTTATAATAAACTGATATTTAATAACACATCAAGGATTGATCAATTAAAGATACATAGTCTATGCAGTAGCGTAACATACATCAACCAACTAAGAAAATAGTGAGAAAAACATATTTGGTGATGTCATACGATTACATACAGCAACTCCCACTTCATATGACTTCCAGCGTCCCTGGGGGGTACACAGATGTGATGACATTGTGGTGTAATGTGACCGCCCAGGATTCAGTCGTTGTGCCATCAAGGATGGTTTATTAAGTCTCATCTGACAATTCCCTCCCGAGGTCTGGCTGTGCTATGGTTAATGCAGATAGGCACATGACAACTTCCCTCACAAGGCTCGGAGAGTGTGGGACTGTGAGTGTAAGAATATCTGTTGGCCCCCTGTATGGAGCCGAGGGGACTTCAGCTGTTACTGTCATGAAGCCGGACGTAGGGGCTTGCAATAAGGCACAATTTACTATTGATTGTTAAGAATCATCACTTCCATTCACCGCTGCAGGGGGCAGTCGGTTCCATGTATGTTAGTGGGTCAACATTTTTCTGTAATCTCTAGTTTCCGTGATAGACAACAAGGTTCAAACAAACTATCTAAAATGCCTAATACCTCATTTCCTTCAAACAAGATACGTCACATTTTGACAAAAATAAAAAGGTGCGATATGGCGATGTACAGACACTGCTAAAGTCTACAGACCGCAAACCACAGACCAAGACAAATCTGGAGAAAATGACCCATGTCGGTGCACAGTCTGTTACAGGCACACACACAGACACACAGCTTGCCTGCCAGTGTGTTCCTTCTTCCGTCGGCTCCAAAGATGACATCAAACTCGAGCTGGTTGACGGGGTGAGTACGTGGGGTGACCTCAGCCCTCCAGCCCACCTCTGTGGAACATGCTGCACATTACTTTACTGCAGAGATGGGCAGTAACGCATTACATTTACTCAATTACAACTTTTTGTGCACTTTTTTACTTTTGGAGTACATTTTTCACAAGTTAGTTTCTACTTTTACTCAAGTAAATTTTAGGTGACAAAAAAATACTTTTTACCGTTGCATTAACTTGGCCTTTAGCGACACCCATTGGGAACTGTTAGCACATATGTTGACTCTCTCTCTCTCTCTCTCTCTCTCTCTCTCTCTCTCTCTAATGAAATTAGTATTTAGTTTACCTGAACTGAGTTGAAAACAACGGTGCTTGTCATAACAACGACAAAACAAAACAGAACTATCATTGATTGCTTTATTACTCGCCACTGAAATGATCAAACTCCTCTCCCTGAGTGTCTGAGTGGAAAAGTCTGAAAAGCTTAATTCATTCATTAATTCGGTATGGCTCTCTGTGCACCATGTATATTTTATACCAACGTGCCGGAGAAAAAAAAAAACCACAGCCTCATAAGCCGCATAGTTCAAAGTGATGAAAAAAATTGCGGCTTATGAGGAACGAGATTGTGACGTCAGGCGACGCAGCCCACTGCCATTTTCAGGTGGAGCGCTTTTCTGGAGCGCTTGCTTTGTGACACACGGGAATCGCCGCGTGTGAGCGTGTGCGCGTACACCAATCCAAAGGACCATGGTGTACACGCGCGCGTATACACCTGCACGACCGCGCCAGCAGCGGGGCATACAAACATGTGCTTATCAACGCGGGCTGCTTCGCTATGTGTGTTGATGTGTGTGTGTGTGTATGTGTGTGCAGCGGAATTTGCGAGGTCTCTGTAACGAGGAATTTAATACTTCTTTTATATCCTCGACACGGATCATTTCAACCACCTATCTACGTTTTGTTTGTTCATGTTTAAATTGACGTGTGTATCAACAGTGCACATTTGATGCAAGTGTCAAATTTCGTGTCGACGAATGCTCAGATGCGCATGCAGCCGCCCCAGTCGACATGCGAGTGGGGGTGTCCGCTCCTACTAGCTCCTCCCAAGGACGCATCGCGGTTGCGATGCTTTTTGGCAGCAGACTCGAACGTGATTGCTCGTCCCTCATAGCCCGAAAAATACGAATTCAGGTAATTCAGGTTTTCATTTCCAGGCTTTGCAGTCCAAACATACTCTCATTGTGTTGGTCTTCTGGAGGTTCTACGAGACCCTTGAACTCCACATTGACGTGGATCTCTATGCCCAGCAGTAGCGCCACCTTCAGGAGCATCAGCTGCAGCTGCCGGATACCTGCAGGACATCAGAGAAATATGTAATTTACACGCCCAGCACACATTGACATATATGCATATAGTTTGGAATAGTTTGGGATGAAGCGTGAGAAGAATAGTAATAATAACAACAACAACAATAATAATAATATTGAGAATCCGTCCATTTTCCTTTTTTATAAGTTATTTTTTCCGGCGTCAGCGCCATTTTTCCGTCTTTATTGGATAGGATTAGTCGGAAACTGGGTTGAAGAGATCGGGGATAGACATTGCAGACAAGTCGATGAGCGTAGTCGAACTCACGACACTGCGGACGCTGCAGTAGACACAGCGCCACTAACATGAATGGGGTCACGTTAGGTGCGGTGTCCATAACCACTCGGCCAATGCAGACCCCATGAACGCGGACCCAATGAACTACGGCGCATAAATCTGCGCCGTAGTGGTACAAAAAAAATAGTACTTTTAGTGCTAGCAGAAAGTGTTGCGAGCCATCAATGCAAGTGCTTGTATAGTAGTACCCTAGCGAGCCAGAACCAACGCATCGGCCACCCATTGCACATCGCTAGATGATGCATAGCATAACGTCAGAACTGGAGTTGGCCCCCGAGCGCTGCACCGCAGCTGCCCACCGCTCCTCAGGGATGGGTTAAATGGTTAAAAATTCCACTGTACATGTATGTATTGGGAACGAAATAAAGTATCTTATCTTGTCTACTGATGTGCGGAGATTCAGATGGCATGTTAAACGTGTGCGCGCCCGTTTGTAATAGTTAACGTGGCGCTGTTGGACCTAACCAATCATTCAGATTTTTACATGGAAACATGTCATTGACCACTCCGTGCACTAACCAGGTAAGGAACTTTCCATCCATCTATCTGTAGGTGTTGTTGGCAGTTGTTATATATCGACGTTGACATGGACACGTGTGTGTGTGTGTGCTCGCCGTGTGCTTGGCACAGTTGCGCGAGATGCGGCCCTGCGGCGTGACGGCACTATGGAGATCCTGTCTAATCAAACTTTATATAGCACTTTTCATGCAGAGCAATGTTACCTATAGGCTACAGAAATGCATCAAAATTGAATCACTTCTTTCTTTCGTCATTTCCAACAACTCTGGAAAATTTCATCCAGATCCGTGCTCAACTTTTTTCAGGTATCGAGGGGACAAACCAACGCGACCAAAAACATAACCTGCTCTGTGGGATCCGCGCCGGCACATGTGCAAAAAATAAAATGTCATATCTGAGGGACATGACAACAAGTGGTGCGTTAGATAGGGTATTCAGTCACATAACACAATAACACATGTGTGAATTCATAATGTCCCTGGAGCATGGATCCCGTTTCATAACACAAGGTTGTTTTGGGTTTGAACAGTTACACCACTGGCATTCAAACCTATACCTGTGTCAAGTCTATGTTCTTTGGCATGCACCGGTTAGTTGAGTAATTGATGACTACTCGATTTATAGAATTAATAGTTTATTATGTAAAAACCAATAAAAGCTGAGGAACTGAATCATTGTCACTTCGGCAGTTTTGTGCCGAAATCACCTCGCAAATTTGAAATATTAAAAAAGAAAAATTCTAAATCTTACGGTATAAATTAATTGTAATGAGTTTGTGTCAAAGTAAATTAATAATCTACTTCGGGTAAAACTAAACTTACTTATGTGGTCGATGGCTCCGGCACAGAACTTGCCGTAGAACTTCTTGGCTCCCAGTCCCCGCAGGTCCTGGATGGAGGAGGGCCACAGATGCAGCACGTTGTTGCGGGAGAAGGCGTCTCTCTTCTCCAGCACCACTACCTTGGCCCCCAGGAAGCCCAGCTCGATGGCGGTACGCAGACCGCATGGCCCCGCGCCGATGATCACACACTGGACCACCGAAAGGGAGACATCAGAACATTTGCAATATTAATATTTCAGATTATTAATAGTTCAGATTAGGCATTATAGTGGTAGAATTGTGGTCAGACTAACGGGCAGGGAGCGATATTTGCATAGCACTGTCAGTTTAAAAGTCTTTTATTATTGATTCATCCATGGTAATATGCTTACAATCGCCAGCAGATGGCAGCATTACTACCTCCATTGTATCGCCCTATCTAATGGACATGAAGTAGTAAGATATACCACTTAAAAATACTCATACTTCACCATATGTGATACTAGAGGTGGACTTTATAGCTAAAAATCTGTCTCACAATATGAGCATTTGATATCAATATGCCTTGCAATATAATAAAATGTATTTATTTAATTTATTTTGACGCATTTATTGTGTGTAGCGAAAACAAAAATGTCAAAAATCTTCAAGCACAAACATGAATAAAATATGTATCTCCACCCCTTTCATTGATTGATTTTTCTTAAAGTGTTGGCTCTGTGCTGCCTAGTAGCTCAGTTGGTTAGGCAGAGCCCCGGAAAGCACACATATGCCTCAATGGCGCGGTGGTTCGAATCTCACCACTGACATATTTCCCGCATGTCTGCCCCCCATCTTCACCCGTTTCCCCTAACCCTAATAAATAAAGCTTGGAGAAAAAAAACAGCCTGAATGGGCTGGAAAAAACAGTTTTTAAAAAAAGTGCTGGCTCTGTGGCAACAACACACAAATAGTGGTAAACAGCAGCCGCTCAATTAAACTACAACACATTTCTAGTGCATCTGTTGAGGTAAAGAACAGAATCTCAGTTAGGCTCAACTAGGGCTGCACGGTTTTGCCCAAAAATAATAATTGCGGTTTTTCCACCTTTGCGATTAATTGCGGTTTTTAATTGCAGTTTTATTTTTTATTTTTTTCTTAATTACAATTAATAAATTGTACGGACACATAGCAAACATAGCAACATATTTTCAGAGGCAGGTAACAGGTGCAGTAGCATCGAACTGCCTAACATTTGAGGAAGTAAAAAATATATATTAAAATCAAAATCTATTTTAAATGAAAAAAAAGCAGCAATATTCTCCTCTTCAAATTCTTCCAGACCTATGTTACTAAAAAACAATTTTGCAAACTATAATAAAGAAGTATATGAAAAAGAAAAGTAAGTTGAATAAAATAAAATGCATTTATTTCGAATGCATACCATATTCTCATATTCTCATAATAAATATATAATTGAACAACAATATTATTAACCAACCGGATATTTTGCGGTTCGTTGCCTTGTTGTATAATTAACGAAGGGTTTGTATTCATTCTTTAGAACAGAGCGCGTCAGCTCCGTGTACCGCAGACAGTCGCGCGCCGCTCTTTTGTGTGAAACTATCACAATGCGTCAAATGCTGTGGAAGCACAGTAAGTGATAGGTTGGCCGCGTTACGTTTGAAATGGCAGAGATCCTCCGCGTTTCGCTTCCACCATGCAACCCGCCCTTGTTAAACTTCCAGG
>OMKY01086594.1:7303-33658 GCA_900302395.1 Bregmaceros cantori | reverse complement strand
GTGGGGCGGGCAGGGGGAACTGCACTTTTTGAAGGACAATCTTTGTATGTAAGAAATGGACACAAAAAAACGCAGCATAACATCGCCTGAATCTTACAAGTGCAGTGTGTGCTGTCACTATGAATGTCTCCTCTGATGCTGTTTTCATTTGATTATTATTATTTTTATTAATTTTCTCCTTATTTTGTTGCTTGCTTTATTCACTTTGTTTTTCTTTCTGGATTTTAGTGCTCTTACGAGAAGTGCGTACTAAAGGTGTGTAGAGTAGTTGGTAGGTGTTGTGTTGGTTGTACTGTGTTGGTGATCTGCATACAAAAGCTGTATAAGTTTGGGTACAACCCCTCAATAAAGGACTAACTGTTGAGTGACCACTGCATTCTGACTCGTTCATTTGAATCTATACTCTTGTAGTTGTGCTCTTGCATGACATGTTGAATGTTTTTAGATTTTTTTTGCATGTTGAAAATGTCCTGAAATGGTTGCAGATCAGTTAAACTTTATTTTAAATGTTTTTATTGAGACAGAATCAGGCAAACGGTCATATAACAGCAAGAGATCAAGGCGTTTATCTTAATTTTTTTTCCCCTTTTTGAAACGGTTCTATCGGAACAGACGAGCAACAACACGGAGAGATAACATTAAATTAAAAAAGAATAACAAAAGGTTCAGATCGGTTTGACTGACACAAAAATCAAGCAGTTTTTCCCCAACTACTACACCAAGTCTTGCCATGGAATGTGCTAGATTGATAGATTGGCCTCTTCTAGAGGCTAGATGTCTGAATAGAGCAACACACAATTGAAGAAAACTCACAAGAAACCCGTTGACACGGAACGCGTTAAATGCAGATATAGTTGTCAACAGTACTATTGGCCATGCTGAGCGATAAATAGATCCATGTCCTGCGATGCATAGTTCAACCACGAGAGGGTGCAGGAACACCGTAAGTGACCCGGGTCGCCATACGTTTTTCAAGAACGTGGAAGCCTTTCATTTGATTCCCGGGAGTGTTTATAGCTGTAACAGCAGGCCAATGCGTGAAAGTTTTTTGCGTATACATTTTAACTGCATGGCAATTAGAGATTGCCGCTTTAATGCTAGGGGAATTCGACATACATTTTAAATGATTCATGAAATTATTAAATACTTTACTGCAGTCATGCGTTAGGTCGGCGCGTTAACCTTTTCCTCCAATGAAATCTAAAATCGACTAATGGTAAATAACGCCTGGGATATTGATTCCACATTAAATACAAAATTTCACGATTTTTTTTTCACTTTGAATTTCTGCAAACCGAGCGATAGGAAGCAGCAAGTACTTTCATAATTCCCATTACTTTCGTGTACGTTGTGGTGGACCCACAATTAATAGAAATATCGAGCAATATACAGGATTTCATCATGTCTGGTTTAGACTGATACAATGACACATGGGAGGTCACATGGGCTGGCTGACAGGGTTCAGCCTATCATTGTGACATCACATGTCTGGGATGTTATGTGTTCTGTCTATATATGCAATGAGCCAACAAGGCTCTGCCTCTTTGTGAACCGGTCCTGTGTGTAATAAACACATATCACATCGAGTGCTTGGAGTGATCCTGCCTGAGCAGCGGTTGTAAACGTAAAAACTCACTGAGCATCCGTCCTCCAGGGCGGTGTAGCGGAGGCGTGCGGGACCCTGAGCGCGTAGCTCCTGTCCGTTGGCTGCTCGGAGCAGCAAGGACTTGGCGAGCCCCCCGGTCTCCACGTCACGGTAAGCGGCACTGTTAAGACAGTGGTAGGTGATGTTCTGACGTGAGGCCTTGGACAGCACACGCAGGAGCTTCAGCTGAACGCCAATGCTCTTCTCCTCCCCACCGCCATAGGCAAACTGCAGAAAGGATGCAGAATAATTCAAACATGTAGCATTAAGGGCCAGCTTAATACTACTAGCAGGGCTTTAATAATTTTTAGAATGTTCCGTTCCGAACGGTTCAGACAGGCCTGTGTTTAACGTTTTTGTTCACGGAACCGCCAAATTATTGGGGCTGAACCGGTTGGAATGCAAAAATGTAGTTTGTTCTTTATATTGCAATATAAGTTCCTTATATTGCACAATGATACGTTTAGATATTGTTTATACATAATATATTTGCTGGACTTTTCAACTTCAGTGCAACAGTATTACTGTGAAAACAACATTTGCTTCCTCGTCTGTCCACAAGATGGACCACCAGATGCATGGTGCTTGACAAATGACAGTGAAAGTGGACGGAAATAGTCTCCCAGTCATAGGATATGAGGAGATATAAGTTTTTAATCGGTTTTGTGGATTTCAAAAGGTTTGGTTTCTGTTCCGGAACAGTCTAAGAAATATTTTTAAATTTCCGTTTTCGCTCCCCATAAAATTCCATAAAATTCTGTTTTCGGTTTTCATTTTCGTTGCGCCACCCCCTGTATATGTTCTGTATATGTTAATTAGAAAGCCTGGATAAATTCTCACTCACTGGAGTTCCGCTGATGTCCGCTCCGTACCACACAGGCTTCTTGGTGGTGGGCTTGCCCTTGGTCCACCACACTTTGCGGGGAACGCTAGGCTCGGTGGGAGACACACAGCTCTCTCCTGTCTCCATGTCACAGAAGACCTGGATGGCGTCGCGGGGATTTCCCTGGTTGGGGTCGATCCAGTATTGACCTGGAGAAACAGCACAGTATGTCAAGCTTTGTTGTTTGTTTGTGCTCCACAAAAATGTACTTAAGTAGTAAAAGTGCTGTGTAACTTTCAGTAAAAAAACAGTTAGAGAGCGCCCGAGAGAGAGAGCACCCGAGAGAGAGAGCCTGAGAGAGCAAGAGCGCCTGAGAGAGAAAGAGAGAGAAAGACAGAGAGAGAGACCACCCGGAGAGGGAGCCCGAGAGACAGCGAGAGCGCCCGAGTGAGATAGAGACCGAGAGAGAGACCAAGAGAGAGACCGAGAGTAATGTACTGTAATGTAACAAGTAGCAAATTACTCACATCTCAGTAAAAAGTAGTTTTTGCACCTTAAATATATTCGAGTAAAAGTAGAAAGTAACTGTACTCCAAGAGTAAAAAAAGTGCACAAAAAAATTGTAACGGAGTAAATGTAATGCGTTGCTGCCCATCTCTGAATATAATACAGCATTTGGATGGCGTCATTAATTTGGTTAAGACGAGGAAATTGGTCACACCGCTGGTCATGCTGGGGTGGCAGCGCAGCAGATCCTGGCACGTGGCGGCAGGATTGTCTTTGGAACCATCCGGACGCTTGATCTCGTGGAGACGTCCGTCCAGCGACTTCAGGGTGGCGTGTACTCCAGAAGCGTCAGGCCGAGCCTCGTCCTTGTTGAACTCTGGAAGAATCTGGGCTGGCTTGGCCTCATCTTCTGCCGGGGCAGTGTTCATTTCATAATCCTGGAGACCAGGATTTGAATCGTAATCCAGAATTCCAGCCAAGAGCTGGTGGTCCACACCGGGGGATGATGGACCTGGTGGTCCTGGAGGTCCTGGGGGACCTGGCTCACCCTCTGGACCCTAGGCAAACATAGGTTAGAGGAGTATGAGAGTTTTAATGACTAAATCAGAAGAACGTTTTTTAAAACTCAATTTTGATACCCCATGCTCAACCCCACCCCTGCGCGCGTGACACCACTCCCGATTAACATATGAATTCACAACACTACCGGCTGTGTGCTGTGGCCGCTGTAAGGGGATAGGGGGATAAATGTGTCGGCCCCCTACTGGTGCCTGCCTTAGTTCTATTGATGCCTGCCAGACTGGGGAGGAGGGGGGCACACGACCCCCTCATGCCAGCCTGGAAAATATATTGTTCACATCTCACTCAATAAAGCAATTGCTTGTGCTCAGAGTAAAATACTTCAATATGTCTGTTGTGCGTCTTTACACTAGAATTGATCATATCATGTCATGTCAACATGTCAACTCACCTCTGTCCCAAGATCTCCAGGAGCTCCCCGTGAACCAGGGGGTCCCATGGGACCTTGCTGTCCAGCCCTGCCTTCCTTTCCTGGGGGTCCCACCACACCAGGGGGTCCCTGGACATGATACATAGAATTACATCAACATTGCCTCTGATAACATCAGTTACACGCCATGCAAAAGCATTGAACACTCACTTACCAGTAAATAAATATTTTTTGAATGAATCTTGAAGTTTCAATGCATTGTACTTTGGGCCAATACCCACATTTCATGAAAGTCCATCCATAACTCAATGAATCATTTTGTTAACCAGCAAACAAATCTACGCTACTGAGAACATAACCACCTTTCCATAGTGCTTTTCTACCACATAGTGGTACTCAAAGCGCTTTACAGTGACCTCTCAATCACACATTCACACGGCAATGGCGGCTGGTGCCATACAAGGCGCTCGCCACGACCCATTGGGAGCAATTTGGGGTTCATTGTCTTGCCCAAGGACACTTTGGCATGGAGACTGTCGGTGGCAGGATTCGAACCACCAACCTTTTCGTTTTCAACCCTCCAGTCATTGGAACGGCTGCTCTACCAACCAAGATACAGCCAGATCACACAATGACAAAGCATGGTGTGGGGAATTCTGTACAACTGGTATCATTATGACTTTTCAGTGGTGTTTTGCTTTGAACTTAGTACTGTGTGGACAATTCTTCATGTCTGTGGAGAAAGTTAACTTCTAGTCTTCTTACCCTTTGTCCTGCAGGTCCCACAATTCCTGGTGGTCCGTCATCTCCAGTGGCTCCCTGAGACACAAACCATGTTAATCCACCACTCAGTCTCTGATTGTATATGGTGATGACCAGAGATGGCAAGTAACAAAGTACAAATACTTAAGTACTGTACTTAAATAGAATTGTCAAGTATCTGTACTTTTAGAAGTATATTTTTCTCCGATGGCCTTTTACTTGTACTCAGTACATTTTAAACAGAAATATCGGACAAAAATATTCTACTCGCTACTATTTTTTTTTTTAAACGTTCTGAACAGTTCAAGGCAGGCCTATGTTTAACGTTTTCGTTCTCGGAACCGCTCCGCCACCAAAATATCGGTCCTGAACCAGTTCGGAACACAAACCTTTTATTTGTTAAAGTTCCTTATCTTGTGGAATGTTAAATTTAGATATAGTTTATACAGAAAATATTTGGTGGACTTCAGTAACTTGAAAACCGGGTTTAAAACGCCATTACATTCACTTCCTCGTCTGTCCACAAGATGGAGCCCAAGATGCATGGGACTTGATGACTGACAGTGAAAGTGGATGGAAATAATCTCCAAGACATAGTTTAAAATATAGAGAATTAAATATATAGAATTTTAAAAAATAAATGTTTTTGACCGGTTTGTGGATTTCGTAATGTTCTGTTTCTTTCTGGAACAGTTGAAGAAATCTTTTTTCGTTTCCTTTTCCGTTCCTTGTGAAATTCTGTAAAATTCTGTTCTTTTCGGTTTCCCCTGATTCCTATCAGTCAACATGACAATGGTGATGCACTTACTGAAATACCAGGCAAGCCTTGCAGTCCAGTGAATCCTTGGTGACCCTTCTGGCCTCGCTCACCCTGGTCTCCCACTGCTCCTTTCTCTCCGATGGGGCCTTGGGGTCCCTACAGCACACAGGAACAAGTCTGAGTACCTTCAGGTTCCAGTGCATTTTCAGCATGACAGCAAGAACAATATTGTTAACTTACTGCTTTGCCGCGTCCACCATCTGCACCATCAGGTCCCACAGGTCCTCGGGGTCCCTACACAAATGATATAGAGATAAAAAATTATTATCATTATAATTATTAAAAGGATATGTGCAGACTCAGGTAGAATCAAAACATGACAGGAATGTGACTTGGTAGAAGCAATCCAATAATGATTGACAGGTGTTATGGAGAGATGGCAAAAGTACCGGGATTTATTAATTGAGTAATAGTAAAATACATTTGTGAAAAAAAAAACAACTCGAGTAAGACTACAAAGTACTGATCCAAATATTTACTCAAGTGAAGTAAACAGGCTGAGGAATGTACTGAGTAGTATTTTGAAAGTATAAAATACAAAGAACAAAACCTTAACATACCTTAAATACCAGTTTTCAGGAAATATATATTTTTGAGGGGCACACTCAGAGACTAAATGAAAACAAGCACCCCCTATTGACTCATTCATGCTAGACACATGAAGTCCTACCATGTATTGTTACCTGCAAAATATTACTGAAATAAAAGGTAAAAAGTAGCCATAGCAGCCAAATAATTACTCAAGTAAAAGGACTCCACAAAAAAAGTAACTTACGTAACAAAAGTACCAAGTAAAAAAAAAAAGAGAAATTCTCTTTTCAAAAGGTAATTGAATGTCCCTTGTTGAGAGCGAGAGAAAGAGAGAGAGAGAGAGAGAGAGAGAGAGAGCACCCGAGAGAGGGAGAGGGATATGAGCCAGTAGCGAATTGACATCTCAGTAAAAAAGTTGTTTTGTTAACGTCATCATATTTACTCAAGTAAAAGTAGAAAAATGTATTATTATTGTAATGTAGTAAATGCATTACTGCCCATCTCTACAACATAGGGAAATAAAGCTGAGTGTATCCCAAACAACATAAATATAAACTATATCAACATGAACTCACACTTGGGCCACGCGGTCCAGGAGGTCCGGCCATTCCGACTGGACCCTCGGTACCTGGGGCCCCAGGACCTGCTGCCATGCCCTCTGGACCTGGGTTTCCTCTTTCTCCCTGCAAACACACGAGCATAGCACATGCTGAATGACATAGTCGCTACTCCAAGGCAGCCCCATACACAGTCTTGTCGCTATGACAAGATATAAGATCACAGCACACTATAATAACGTTTTTGATTTTGACGACTCTAGTAATCTCAAACGGAAAATTATCTACACATTCACTCACCAATGGCATGCACAATCACACAAGAATGACCCATTGGGAGCAATTTGTTGTTGTTTTTCACAGATATTCCTGTTTGGTCAGCCATCATGGACGTATCAACCACAGAACATCATAGGAAATGCACATAATAGAGGAACGATTTATAGTTTTACAGAAGGAACAATGGTAACCAAACAATCTATCAGTAACAGTTTCTAAAGTGCAAAATATTCTCTTGGGTCCGCAACAAACATTACACAGAGTGTAGTCTAGATCCATTGGTCTAGTCTAGTTACTTGAAAAAAACTGAAAAATACAAAATTACATGTTGAGAACTAGAAGAACCAGTGAAAATACTCAGCACAAGCCAACTACCCTTCCGAGCGGCCGTTGCGACCCAGAAGTCTGGTCACTTGACCACGGCAAGCACCAGCGATCTATCGGTTAGTTGGTGATTAAGTATGAATATGTTCCGTGTGTCATTTCCAACAACTCTGCAAAATTTTATCCAGATCCGTGCACAAGTTGTTCAGTTATCCTGGGGACAGACAAACCAACGCTACCAAAAACATAACCTGCTCGCTGCAGGTAATAAACATTTAGAAAGCAAAAACTTACTCGTTCTCCTACAAGACCGTCTTTGCCTGGTGAGCCCTCAGCTCCAACAATGCCCTGGAAGACATAAAATATGTTAAACATAGAATCCAAGCATCCACATTTATATTAACCATTGTGTCCTTATTGAGACACAATGGTTAATATTTCTTGTCTGAAAATGTTCTTTGTCTCATCTCAATTGGATGCATGTATGATTTGTGATGGAGATATCGTCCAAATTGGTCTTGGAGATGTCTTGGAGGACATTTTATGAAACTGTTTTCAGTCTATTATATATAAAATGTCTCCACCTGAGGACCAGCTTCTCCTCTAGGTCCAGTGGACCCTGGCAGGCCCATAACTCCGGCTGGTCCCTTGGAGCCTGCGGTTCCAGGTGTTCCAGGCTTTCCAGGTGGACCCTGCAGGAAATGCAACAAAAGCGATAAATCAAATAAAACACCAAATAGTTACTAAATTATAAAACTATTCAATTATGACATTTTTATTTTTGTTTGACTAATTCCACACACTCAAAGCCACATTTTTAGCCAAATTACTTATTCAAGCAGACAGAAGTTACACAACAAATTACTTAAATACAATGTCCCAGCGTGACAAGGACTCTATCAACAGAGCAGAGGGATCGTACACTCTTTCTCTCTTGCGTCTGGGATTCAATCCTGCAATGGCCCCCACACAGGGGTGGGCAGAGTCGGACTGGCGGGAACGTTGGCCGGAGCACCCCCACAAGGAAGTAATATAGCTTCAGTGTTACCATGACAACAGGACGCCAACTCATTGAAGAAGGCTGCAGCCCCGCAGCCGAAACTGTCGAGGTATTTAAAAACCTTTATCTGTCTTGAATAAGAGACAAATATAATTTCATGTCCCAAATACGAAAAACTAGAAACTATACTTGTATGTGGGCATCAAAAATACATTCTGTGCATACACACCGCAGGTCCAGGCAGTCCCATCGAGCCTGCCTCTCCGCGACCACCAGGAATACCGACAATGCCTCTCTGTCCCGCAGTGCCAGCAGGTCCTGGGGGGCCTTCTGGACCCTGCACAGGGGGAAGGCAAGATGATAAGATAAGTTTTATTCAGGATGGCACTGGTCTCAGACATTGACTTTCATCGAATAACAAGGTTGGAATTGATTACAGCAAATTCTTAAGGGTCCACTCTTTGATCATTTTTAACTCACAGCCAACAGCCTCTTTAGGCTAAGAAAGGCTAAAATCAGCCTGGTGTCCGGCTAAAATGTTCGGACACCTTGCAATTCCGACGTTGATTTTGGTGTATTGTTTGCCGTGGTGTAACGTTCGAATCACAAAAACAATTCGATTATTTTGTTAGGGTTAGTGTTATGGTTTTGGAGGGACCCTAACAAAATAAGCAGATAGTTTTTTGGATTCGCACTCTACATCTTTCTGTCGGAAAAGAGGGGTGTCGCCGTAGGCAGGAATGAGAAAACAGGTGGACCCAGAAAAAAATCAGCTCGGACCTAATAGGGCTGTTGCACCAGTGACGTCACTGCTCATCTTTGGCTTGGCGGCGGCCATTTTGGAACCAGCACGCTGTTAGTCTGGCCGCCTCCGCCAGGCCACGACGTCACATGTAACAGCCCGATTGCAATAACACACCCTAGAAATAGTGTGTTACAGTATGTACAGTTTGTGTAGCATACCAGGGGTCCGTCTTCACCAGACTCTCCCTTTTCTCCAGCAGTGCCCGGGGCTCCGGCCGGTCCGTGCTCTCCCTGACGTCCTTGGGGTCCCTTCTCCCCACCCAGACCGGCGGGTCCTTTCTTTCCTGGTGCCCCTGGAGGACCAGCTGGCCCCACACCGCCCTGTAAGAACATAACAGTGTATAGTTATGGTATTGATCTTCACTCAAAAATGTGATATGAGATTTCTATTGTGTTTTTTATATGAAAGAGATATTGGGTGGTCGTTTAAATAATTACCACCAGGAATCATAACAGATGCTGCACTTATCACATATACACATGCACACAGGTTACTCACATTAGAACCGGCTGGTCCAATTCCACCTGCTAATCCTGGGAATCCAGAAGAGCCCTAGAGGAGAAAACACCTTTTACTCAGGGTTGAGAAGGTTACTTTAAAAAAAAAAAAAATCCCTTACGGTTACAAGTTACTCATGATAAATTGTAATCTGTAACAAGGTATTTACTCACTGCTGCCCCCTGTGTTCCTCTGGCACCCTTTAGTCCAGTCACACCACCTGGCCCCTACACACAGACACACACATATACACAGAAGATAAAATACAGCAGCCTCTTACATATATGCAGAGATGGGCAGTAACTCTCTCTAGGTCGTCCTCAGACGAGCCTTCCATCGTAGTCTCCAGTCATCCCGATCCTCCATACATTTGGCCAGTTCGTTGGTGCTATGGACTCCCACGTACTTCTTAAGCATGTCCACGAATGTTAGGGTGGGGCGTCCTCTGGACAGGACACCGCATTACATTTACTCTGTTACAATTTTTTTGTGTATTTTTTTACTTTCGCTGTACATTTTTCACAAGTTACTTTCTACTTTTACTTGAGTACATTTGAGGTGAACAAACCTACTTTTTACTGATATGTCAGCAATTCGCTATTCGTTAGATTAACTTGGCATTTAGGCCATTGGGAACTGTTGGAAGACACAGTATGTTGGCCTTGTATCTTTCCCTCTCTCTGTCCTTCTCTCTCTGGGGTGCTCTCTCTCTTGCTCTCCCTCTTGGGTGCTCTCGCTCCGCGGGATTGTAAATCAACAAGGGGCATTCAATTTAAATTGAAGCTAATCTCTATTCTGTAGTTCCATAGCAGCATTCCCCAGTTCATTTCACACCTGTTACAAGTCAGAACTACACGCCATTCAGTGTGCACTAATGACAAGTTATTTTTCAACTTGTCACTAACAAATTGGTGCTGAGGTCCACCAAACAACATACTGTGATGAGTCAATTTATCAGTCAATACATTGTGGCGATGGTGTTTGGGGAAAAGGATACCTGTTCTCCCGTTTTACCAGCAGCACCTTGAGGTCCAGGAGATCCTCCCTCTCCTTTCAAACCGGGCTCACCGGTTTCACCTTTCACACCCGGCTGACCATCAGCGCCCTGCATCAAATAGAGAAAGATATATTAAGTAAAGGTTATGGATTCATTATTGGATTACCAATGAGTGGTCTGCAACACTGGGAGATGTTTCACTGATGATGTTTGAATGAATGAGTTTATAAACTTACAGCAGGTCCAGGGAATCCAGCAGGTCCAGTGGGTCCAGGCTCACCTGGAGATCCCTGTCATGAATGGGATACATGGGATATATGGTAATATGATTATTATTTTGTATAGCATTTCTGTAGCATTTTTAACTTTAAATACATTTTATTTTGCTCCCCACAACAATTAGTAAAATTAATTTGGTCATTGTTGCAAAGCACCTCATGTGGGCGAAGGGTAATCCGCTGTCTGATAAACAGTTGCTAGCCTTGTCTGCCAAGACTAGCTAGTCGAGGTTCAGCTAGATGGCGTGTTATTGTTTACATGCGACATGGAACAGACATGCCGATTTATGATGGTTTGCATGGTGCCGGAAAGGGGTGGGGTGAAAGACGTGTTCGGACCCAGGAAGTTAAGAGTCTGTGCTGGAAGACATCCTGACTTGCTCATTGGAAAGGGTAAGGTGATCTCTGACATTTGGAAAATGATCCAAAGTGTATTCAGCCAAGCGTGACAGTTAGGGGAAGACATGATGAGGATGATATCTCATGTTAGTATCATCAGACCCCAGCAACAACTTAGGGGTTCCACTGCAACATCAAAATGACCATATCATGCCAGTTTTGATCAAACTTTCCATCCATTTAGCAAAAAAGCAAAAAAAAAAAAAAGTCCACTCACCGCCATTGCTCTAGAACCTCTCCTTCCTGGGGGACCTGGTGGGCCAGTCTCACCCTGAAATTAATGGGATAGGTTTAATGACTTGAAACCTTTGGGAATAGTATGATGGCTCTAAATATTATTTGTGGCAAATGTAAACTCACCTTCTCACCATTGTTGCCAGCTGGTCCGGGTGGTCCGACACCACCAGGTGCTCCCTAGGGTAGATAGGTAGATAGATATTAATAAATAACCAATGTTCAATCAAGGGTTGGTATTCTCAATAAAACTTTAATAACATCTCTGAGTTTGCAGAGATCGGTGTGGTTTTTAAAACATGTATAACACAAACCCAGAAGTGTTCTGGTATTCATATCATCTCATACTTGATTATCTCACTCGTGATACTTGGTTACGAAGGCTTGAAGGAGGAGACAAGACATTTATTTAAATATTTCCCAATAAGTTTCTTTTTTTTTGCATCATGTGAATGTGAAATCGAATAGTGTCCTGTAAGTCACTAAGCACCGATGACCCATGGTGGCCAGCCAGCAAAGCATCGATCCAAGCGTTCCCACTTCTGACACCATTGTAATGGCAGCTCAGCTAAGGTGCCATGTAGAGAAAATGACAAGTCTTAACACGGGAATATGTCTAGAGTGTTCATTTATTAAGCTGTACTGGAATTAGCCGGGTATCGGCTAGCTAAGCTAAGAGCTAAAGCAGGAAGGAAGCATCACGGATTTATAGCTAGGAGGGGACATCCGATGTCACAGCTTGTAGCCAATCAGGACAATGGAGACCTGTCTCTACAAGTCACAATTCCATAACAGTCCCGTAAGCCACTAAGCGGCTACAAGAGCACCATGATATAAGAAAAATATCATATTAATTAATTGATATAATAATAGATTTGTGCTTTCATGGAAACAAAACCATACAATTTATATTATCATGGTGGAACTCACCCTAGCTCCATCTGCACCAGCTTTGCCATCCAGTCCCTTCTCTCCCAAAGAGCCCTGGAATACACAGACAAAGTGAAATGTAAGTTCACTATGTTGATGGAAACAACACGCTGCTAAGTCTAGTGAATGTAGCCTTGAACTTCCTAGGGAATATACAGAAACATTAGCCATTAAAATAGTAAATGACCCTTCCCACCCACTCAACAGTAAGTTTAGGGCTGATATGATTATTCAAGATAATCGAGTAATTGAGTCGAATCGAATATCGAATCAAATAATCAGCTTTTTGAAGTTACACAGACAATTTTAAATGGGCAGTCAAATCATAATATCTTCTCACACATTCAACGCTGCCTCTCCATATATGAAATGCATTTGGTATTTCAAGTTATTAATTTGCCATTTTATTTCGGTAGCTCCAAGTGAAGGCAATGAGTCTGCCTGTTTTTCCATTTCGTTTTTGTGGAAGTTCTTTTGCCTTAAGGTGAAATAAAAATGGTTGTTAATGAAAAAGTAAATTACTTGGTCATTCGTTATTCAGTAAAATATTGTGTTTTCTATTGTGTATTCATAATTGTTAAGTAGTTGTTAATAAGTGTTTTTTCCCGAATAATCGTTTTGAATCGAAACATCTCGTTAGAATAATTGATTATTAAAATATTCGATAATTTAAGTATGTTTAAGATACTTTGTTCAGGCAGGCACTAACCATAGCAAACCAAAATCTATTATTCAAGTATTTCATTTTGAACGCCATTAAGCCAGTGAATGATGGCATGTCTCGTTAGTCAATTATGTGCAATACATAGCCTTGTCCCTTTTCTGCTAAGATGTTTTGTGTGTTGCATGTTCCTTGTTGCTGCTGATCTGTTCTCTCTTTTATGTGAATGATAAGAGTTAAATTTCCATACGTGGATAATAAATGAACTAACTAACTAACTAACTAACATAAGAGAGTATGCTTTTTTTGTTTGCATCTTTTTAGATTATTAATCTGTTCACCTGTTTTAGATGTGTGCTAATTAACAAATTAATGCACCATTGAATAGTGACTTCTTATTCATGTCTTATCTAAATAATAATGAATACTACTCCATTAGTGGAATTACCAAGCTCATAGCTTCCCTATAGTTGGTCATTATTGCGATCTGGTCGTGCAATACTGACCCACATGGCTATTTTAGGGGCAGCTCTGACGCACAGCATGACATCATAACTGTGATGTGGTGATACAAATCACTCACTGTGGCCACTGCTGCCACAGTAAAAATTCAAACAACATCCAACTACTCTTCACAACACCTGTGTGCAATCCACTTAGCGGCATGCTGGGAATAAAATAATTGCATCCTCAGGAGTTAATTATTATTTTTATTATTAGTAGCAATTTTTTATTCATTTCTTTTCCATTTCAGAACATCAATCCAATTCCATTGGATTGTAATGAATCCACGGACATAGTGGCATTCAATAGACAAGTTTACGTGCGCTTCTGTTGGTCAATCTCGGTAACTACATGTATGTATATAAAGTCTGGTAGAAGGCCGCCGTACGAGGACACAAAACATTCAAACCACACACCAGTTCAAAATCCGACCACTAGATGTCACTCTCTGACCAGTTACACATGACCCCCCTTGCTTCGTTCAACATTTTACAGTTAAAATCCTACTTGAAGTTACTCATCGAGTGGTCACATGTTCTTCTGGACCAATAGGCTGGCTGATTCTACTAGTAATTCCAAAAAGAATGAGAAAATTGAACAGGTTGCACTGATTATTAAATCATGTGTTTGTGGGTCACAGATCGGCACGAGAGCATTTGGGTGTGGAATAGCACACCGCAAGTTACCACCATCCGTTTTAAATAACCCTGTAGGCATGTGCTCCCACCGAATAGACATGTTGAAAAATAGCCTAAAGCATGGCAAACTAAATGGCACCGGATGTGACGTTCAGAGTACAAATTTAACCGGAAATACCCGCCAAACTCCTCTATATGTTTGAAATATCAAAGACAGTGCAGAATAGAGAAGATTGGAAGACTTTCAGAAAGTACTTGCAGTGGCGTTTTACTTTTGGTATATGTTACATGAAGCAAAACATTTGCACATACAAGTATTCCTATGGGCTGCTAAGAAAGGAAATTATTGAAATCATGCCATGAATTAAGTAGAAATGAAAGCCAAACTCACAACATCTCCCTTGGGCCCTGCGGGTCCAGGAATGCCTCTCTCTCCAGGCATGCCGGTCAAGCCTGGGGGTCCACCCTCACCCACACCTCCAGGGGGGCCGGCAGCTCCCTAAGCAGGGAAATAATATTACAATATTAGTTTCATAAATACAACTACAATACAATACAAACACCTGTACGCAGCTACCTATGACCCGCCAGCAGTGTATGGTGTATGAAGGTAAATTAGCATCATTTCACCCAGGAGCTATTTTGCAATTTGAATGGGGCACCTTGGCTCAGAGACTGTTCTAAGTTAGCCTGGCGAGCTTATCCAGTCACAGTAGGTGGGACAAGTGGCGCGGAGGCATGACAACCAAACTCCGCCGACGTTTTGTGTAGCTCGTACAAACTCCGCCCACGTCTCGCGTAGCCCGTACAAATTCCCTCCACGTACGTGCTGATTGGGCAATTGAATCCCTACCGATGCCTTGTCTGATTTCCCCAGACCCAATGCAAATGTCTAGTGATGTGCGATGTGTGGACAATGCGTCATAAATCCAGTGTTTCCTCTTGCTGTATATCTTCGATGCCAAGCCATGTCTATAATTTTATTGCCAAATCCATTGTCTGCGTGTGTGTGCGGGTATGAGTATGTGTGTATGCTTGCTTTTTAATGGATTGGGGAAGTTGTGTGTCAATTGTTCCTTTTAAATGTGTTGTTTTGTTTTGCTGTGTTGCTGTGAAGTACTTTGAATTGCTCTGCATGAAAGGTGCTATATAAATAAAGTTTGATTCGATTTGAATAGCAACCAGATATTGTGTGAGCTAATGAGGAAAAATAAGCATGAATAAACATAAACATGAACATTCATACCTTTGGTCCGTCCACTCCAGGGCTGCCTGGACTTCCCTTGGGTCCTGGTAGTCCATTGGGTCCCACATCTCCTCTCTCCCCTGGGGTTCCTCTCTCACCCTAACCAGTGGAATGGGGAGGTTTGGTTAGATGTAGTTAAATTACAGAAATCAGATTACAAGCAATTTGTAACCATAGTTCCATGCAACTACATTTTAGATGTAGTTTAATTTTTGAATTTGCAATTGGAATTTGTTGCAGGTTGCGCCCTCAAGTTCGAAGTGGTTCCCAGGATAGATTTGTCGGTTGTGTTACCAACGCAATTCAACTAAAATGTAAATAAGTCCATGTGCCTGCTTCAGTTGCACGTTGGTTGGACAAGTATTCAACCAATCGGGTAGAAGGACACAGAGAGAGAGAAAGTATGAACAACTTTTGTTGTTCATAGTTGTGTGTGAGATGCAGGGTTAGGTAAGCTATATATACTGTTAGCGATCTGACATGCAGGACAGACATGAAGGACATCTTCTCTGTAGCCTAGTGATGGAGTTTGTTTTATCGTTCTTCCAACAACTTAAGCAAATACAGGTGCCTTCTACAGTCTAAACAAACAGCACTGTCGTTACGGTGACTGTTATGAATATTTGGGAACGAGATTGCGACGTCACTCGCGGCAGCCTGCTTCCACGAAAAGAGTAGCACCTCCTCGTTTCAGGCAGAGTTGCATGACACACATGGCTTTGTTTAGATTCCTTACGTGCCTTTGTTTACGCGCACGACAGCCGACGTGCCTGAGAATCGCTGCGTTAAAGGCTGTGGAGCATCATCGCGCAAGTTACATTTCTTTCGTTTCCCCAAATGGAATCTTACCACAACCCAACAAGGCGAAAAGACACCGTTTTCCTTTGGAGGAGAAGACCTGACCATCGAATGCATTCCAGATGGGACAAGGGTGTGTTCGCTACATATCCTTTCAGGTTCCATCAAGTTACCTAAAATATTTATCAAATGAGTTGCGTTTCCTTCGCACCGAGTTGGTGCGTCCGAGATGCCTCACAACGCTGCGTGTAGAACCACGTGACCGTTGCGTAAGGACCAACGGGGTGTCGGCATTATCTCGGAGGCTCCAACTTGTAGCTTAATGGAACGTGCAGGTGCACGCAGCCTCACCAGTCGACATGCGAACGGGGAGCGACTGGTGACATTCAAGGACGCTCCTACTACGTATAATGAGCTCCTCCAAAACCAATGTGATGAGTTTGGAAGCGGACTCGAACACAAATCACGTGATCGCTCGATCCTAATAGGGTAGGGAATAGTGTTAGTACATTTTCTGGGGTTGCCGATTTATCGTAAAAGTTACAATGTGTCCTGCAGTTCCTCTGTGCAATATGGGGTCCTACCGCGGCCTTGTTTCAGATCGCGCCGAGCCGAGTCAGAGCTCAATATCCATCCAAATGCACCATAAGTCCATAAGCATGTTTCATGTTCACTGTGCCAGTACTCACTCTCAGACCTGTGGGACCAGCAGCTCCACCTTCACCAGCCACACCCTGTTGAAAAGACAATTATTATTTCCATAAATATTGCATTTATATCTTTATGTTTTATGTGAATTAATGAACATCAGTTTAAGTGTAGATACGTTGAATGGATGTTAGACAGTAGGAATGGTAGGAAAATGCAACAACTAATATGGGGAGCAATACACATTACACATATTGCTATTCGTTCACAGGGGCCACTTGCGGAATCAATTAGTTGGGCCCAGCAAAAAAATCAGGTGGGCCCGCAATGTGGGGTTGTTTTAACGCATTGCACGGAGCATAGCTGAAAAGTTGGCGGTCCAGGCCCACCCTTGCCTACGCCACTGACCTACGTCTCTCCAGAGATTATGAGTGTTTAGTTGTACGTTATGTATGGACACTTACATCCTCGCCTGGTTTGCCGGACTCTCCAGGAGGACCCGAGGGTCCAGGTAAACCCTGGAAAGAGAAACAACATTGAAATACTCTCTCTTTGGGCTGCTAGAGACTTGCAGATGTATAATAGATAGCATTGATCTTTTTCTACCTGGAATCCATGGGGTCCTTGAGGTCCTTGCTCTCCTCTTTTCCCGGCACCTCCCTAAAGCCAGAAACAAGGTGATATGATATAGGATCACAGTGGCAGTTTATAGTAATTTATCTGAGATCATTTTCAATATATTCACATATCACTTACAATGAATACAATGAGAATTTGTCAATCAGATAAAAGACAATTGTTAATGTTATTACCATTATTATTATTATTATTATTATTATTATTATTATTATTATTATATTAGCATTATTATTATCATTATTATTATTATTGAACATACAGCAGGACCAGCGGGGCCAGCAGCACCCTCCTCTCCATCTTTTCCATTGAGTCCCTGGAAAACACAAGAAAGACAATGACTTTGTTATATTTAAATACAAGAAATCTATATGTGGGAAAAAAAAAAGAAAAAAAAAAGAAAAATAGCAATCTATTAATTGCCGGGACAACATACCCGAGGACCAGCAGTACCCGCACCACCAGCCTCTCCACTCTTTCCTGCGTCGCCCTGAAAGAAACAACAGCGGCAGTGAGATTAGAAAAAAGCAGCATGTTTTAATGTCTTAATGATCCACATAATAAAACATACTAAAGATGCAATCTGTGTTTGCCCCATGGCCCTGTGTGTTATTAAAATGTTTTTTTAATTGGACCACTGGGAAATAGTTGGATACAACTGTTAGCTGCAAGGAATGTCACATTAGCTTCATGAATGCCAGCCAGAGATGGCAAATGTACCTAGATCTCTAACTTGAGTAAGAGTAAAATCCTAGACTGTATATAAGTAGACGCAGTGTGCGTGACGTCATCCCATTGGGATAACGATCACCAGCCGACCGACAGCGTTTGTTGGTGTTGTCCTAATAAGTAATTGGGTAGAAAACGATCACCGTATGGGACTTATTTGGAGCAATATATTGACATTACATTACGTATGGTTCTCTACACAAGCATTTCTATATAGGGTACAAATATAGTCCGTTGAAAAAATGTACTTACATTGCAGCAGCATGTCCGGTGACCACGGGAGCTACCAATAGCATCTAGCTAACAACACAGCGCTGAAGCCGGGGCCACGCCCCCCCACTCCACCACGCCACCCCACGACCCGCCAAATTAAAAGAATTAATAACGCCAAATCTGGCACGTTTGTAAAATTATGACATCCCTAAAACAATTAAGACAGGGCATGGGATTTTGGTCCACACGTTAAATAGGTTAGAACAGGCTGCTAAAATTGCAATTTCTTAAGGGGATTCCATAGGGTTTTCTTTCCGAGTCCAGACACGACCACATGAGGCGAAAACCAATGAGGAAGTAAGCTTCAACCACGGGCTCTACCGTGACGTCCATATTTATATATATTCTATGAGTAAAATACATTTGTAAAAAAAAAAATACGAGTAAGACTACAAAGTACTGATCCAAATATCTACTCAACTAAAGTTAAAAGTACAGCTGAGAAAGCTGAGCGATGTACTCAAAAAGTATTTTTGAAAGTAAAAAGTAGAGGCTCTAAAATGTACTCAATTTTTGAAAGTATAAGTACAAAGTATAATGTACTAAAAATAAATTAATATGGAAAATGCACTTTCAATGTTAGTTTGTCAATGTTATCATGATGAATAAATTACTAACAAGCTAGTCTAATTCAGTTTATATCTAGGGCACGCCCAGAAATGAAAACGTATTAACTTACGGGGACTATACTTGGTGGATTAGCGCCCCCTACTGACTCATTCATCTTATACATATTATCGTACCCCATTGTTGCGCAAGTAACGAGAATGTTTTAGCTTGTCCCACCACTTTACGGTTTCCGACCCTGGTTTTACCAGACCCAATGCAAGCGTCTATCAATGTGCGATGCGTGGACGATGCATTGCTTCTGGCTCACCAGGCTACATCAAATCCATCCTATCAAAAGTTATCGTGTTAACACGAGGGGTGTGCTGTGACGGCGGCACGCGCAAAACCATTACATCCCCGATGTTCCGCGCTTCGGGGCTATAATTATCAATTGTTCTAGTGTGCTTATGTAGGCTTGCATCATTTGTATATGGTGTTTTCTATCATATGAACAACTGTTCTAACTGGAACAAAATGCAGTTATGTACACAAACATCTGAAAAATAATTTGATTTCCACCAAGTTATACATTAGACGTTTTATCTAGAGGTCTATGTTGGCAAAAAAGGGTGTCACTCACAGCAAATCCTTTGGGGCCCACAGTGCCCATGGGACCTGCTCCTCCACGGGTGCCCTGGGGGCCTGCTGGTCCGGGCTTACCATCATCACCTGGATCTCCCTAGTATGAGAAGAGAAGAGAGAGAGAGAGAAGTTGAGTGTGGAATGGAACAAAGAGGAGGGCAGACCTAAACAGGAGGCCAAGATGACAGAAGATGACAATCTTAGGCGTAGTTTGACTTTTGCATCAGTTTCATTTTCAATTATTTTTTTCTCAACCGAACACTCTCTCACTACAATGCGTGTGAGCACACACACACAGAGTGCATTACGCATGATGGCACAAGTGATTGTTTCATATTCCAATCACCATGCATTCGCAAATTTGTATTGAACATGTTTATTAAACCGCAGCGCATATGGCTGTACTTGGCACTGATACGGAACTCAAGAGCTTGCAAATGTGAAGTTCGGATTCCAAAGAAGACTTCTCTATCTCGTATCGTTTTTGCTTGCATAATTTTCATATCCCATACAGAAAGAAGCATGAGTTTTCCACTAAATTGATGCGAGCGGCTTGTCAACTGATCTATAGTTCACGCACATTCTGGTGCTGACTTGTGAGTCAATTGAAATTGACGCAGAGTTTTTGACACTCAATTTATATTCTATTGCATGTCTCACGTTTGATGAGCTACTCATTTCTGCATCACATTTCCACTTTAATTGGCATCGGATTTGATGCCAACTCCGAAGTCAATTGACGCTGGATGCCAACTCTTGAGTTGTTCTACATACTCTCTTGTCTCTTCCCATCCGCTAACATTTCAGGACTTCTGATGCTGTTACAAACGTCAACTACTTTTGGTGGAAACACACCTTAAGGTGTTATGGTATGGTGTGGTATGATAACTGCTAGACAGAAAGAAAGAGGGAGAGAGAGAGAGAGAGAGAGAGAGAGAGAGAGAGAGAGAGAGAGAGAGAGAGAGAGATGGGAGATAAATGGAGGTTGCCGTTCTGGGGTAATGGGGGTTGAGGGTGTTGGAGAGGGCACCACAGTGGTTTCAACGTAATGAAGGTTCTGGTAACTTACCATGGGACCTTGTTTTCCTTCTGAACCCAGCATGCCGGTCAATCCAGACAGACCCTACACAAAGAGAACATCCACATAGACAAAGGAAGAACAAAGTTGAAAGTTGAAAACGAGCACTATTTGTGTCCATTCTCCTTTTTATGTTGTTGTTTAAAACATTGTGAAATCGTTTAGAGCTGTAACTGATTAATTGTTTAATCAATCATAATCAATTATTGAAATAATCGTCAACTGATTTGATAATCGGTTAATCGGCAGCGATTAATTGTTTACTTGTTCGGTCCATTCTCCGCTCAAATGGGTTTAATATATGTTGTCAGCTGGCATTCTCAGTGTCATGACCGCACCCATTTTCATGGATACAGAATACTGTTGAGCCCCACAACGACACATAATGGGTGAAAACACAATAAGTTAGCACGGAAGAGTAGGCTCTTCCATTCTAATACTGAAAATTCAAATGTTAGCAATACATAGAGATAGCAAAAGTGCAAAAAGGTTGCAAAATTGATATTGCAAAGTTTTAATAATTAATGTTTCAGGTTAATAATTGTTTTGGTTTCAATGGAAAAATTAGCCAATTAATCAATGAAACGTCAGTAAAAGAGGCCGATTAATCGATGATCAAAATAGTCGTTAGTTGCAGCACTAAAATAGTTGTTACCCGCGCGCCTGGCAGACCAGGTTCTCCAAGCCGTCCCTCATCTCCGTCGCCACCTTTGGCGCCAGCTGCTCCTGGACCACCCCTTTCTCCCTGGGCACCCTAGTGACGCACATGACACATGCAGTTAGGTACAGTGCAGGGAAGGGCCACATTGAGGTACTGTATGCAACAGAAGTGTTCCAGGGCAATTTCAATTAAAAAAGAGAAGTTAATGATCCAAAAGTGGCTCTTGAGTGGAATTCAAAACAGTGGGAGATACATCCACAATGTCATGAATCAGAATCAAGTTATCAGAATCAATTTGTTGTCATTGTGTACAAGACACAATGAAATTTAAAAGCAGCAAACTACAAAATCCTGTTTTAAAAAATATGAAGATTTGAGCAACTTGCGACGTTTGGCGTCAGAGTGAGAATTCTGATTTGTGTTGAAGGCCACACAGATGCGAGGCCGCGGGATGAAACTCTGGCCTTTGCATTATAATAACTAATCAAACTTAAACTTTATTTTTTATTTATTTGTATAGCACTTTTCATGCAGAGCAACACAAAGTGTTTTACAGAAACAGAACATCGAACCAGGACAACGTTACCCACAGCCTCCCAACCCAAACAAACTGGCACACACTCAACCATGGACACACACACACAGACACACACGCAAACAAATACAGTGGGCTGATGTACCGATGGCGGTAACATCCTAGTTATAAGCCGTGTCTTGAGCTTCTTTTAAAAAAAACATCCACCACCATTCCATAGTCGAGGGCCATCAAAGCTAAATGCGGCCTCTCCATGCGATTTGGAATTAATTCGTAGAACTACTAAGAGCCCTGTGGCGCTGGACCTCAGGTTCCGCGACGGCTGATATGGTACAAGCTAAGCTCAGCTAAGTGTGGAGACACAGAAATCTTGAATAAGTAGAATACATGAGGTAGACTTCGTAGTTCCTTACCTTTTGTCCGGGCAAGCCATCTGCACCCGGGAAGCCCCTGTTTCCTGGCGCTCCCTGAGGAATACAAAGCATTCCATCTGACAACAAAGTCATCAATAGAGTTGAGCAACAATAACTAGCAGTGGTAGTGATGCTAGCAAATGAGGAGGTCAGAAGAATTTCAAACTGTTTTTACTATTTGTCTAACAAAATGTCTGCAGTACATCTCATGGTACACATAACAAAATTGCATACCACACATTCCTATTTGAATGAATTGATATTAGTTAGTAATTAATAATTATTAATTAATAACAGATCATTAAATAAACAAGGACATATCTAATTCACAAGTAAAATAGCTGCTCGTAGCTATTTAATTCAGGATTTCTTTGGCAGGGCTGGAAAACAAAATTATTTTTAAAACGTTCTGTTCCAAACGGTTCAGGCAGGTCTATATTTAATGTTTTCGTTCTCGGAACCGTTCTGCCACCAAAATATTGGTCCTGAACCGGTTCGGAACACTTTGTTTTGTTTTGTTCGTTCTTTAAGTTCCTTATATTGTGCAATGTTAACTTTAGATGCAGTTTTTATACAAAATATATTTGGTGGATTTTCAAACTTCAATGCAACTGTATTAACGCCATTACATTCACTTCCTCGTCTGTCCACAAGATGGAACCCCAGATGCATGGGGCTTGATGACTGACAGTGAAAGTGGACAGAAATAGTTTCCCAGACAGATAAAATAAAATATAAAGGGAAAAAAAAAAAAAAGTTTTTCTCCGGTTTTGTGGATTTCATAATGTTCCATTTCTGTTCCGGAACATTCAAAGAAGTATTTTTTCGTTTCCGTTTCCACTCCTCTTAGAATTTCGTAAAATTCTGCTCATTTTCCGTTTTTGTTTTCGTTCCTTGAACCGGTACGGAGCGCTGGTCTTTGGTGTCTTTAGGTAAGATCAAGTTTTTATAGGACATTAGTAGAAATCACACCAATGGCAGAAAGTTAAACTTCACCACTGACTCCCTGGAGCAGTTTACCGAAGATGTGTATACTGGTGATCACTTTATCTACAAATAGTTACTGATTCTGCCCATCTACGTCCCTAATGACTAGCACTGGAGAAATGTGTTGTAGTTCACCGCTTCTCCTTGAGGTCCGCGGTCACCCGGAGAGCCGGCATCTCCACGGGGTCCTCTCTTGCCTTCCTCTCCGATAGGGCCCAGTCCACCATGTGTTCCAGGATCACCCTGATATCACACACAGGCAATGCAAATAAAGCGCCTACATGATGAACAGAAATCCTGGTGCTAGACACTGATGAGGAGGACAAGTTCATTTCTTGCCCTAGTCTGGTATTGAAAGTAAACATTGCATGCCCTATCTAAAACAATCTGCCAGCTTCTGTTATTGTATGCATGTGGCACAAGTCAAGTGTGGCGGTGATATGATTGGCCAAATCCAGAAAGGGTTTGGCCTCAAGATGTGAGCAGACTGGCAACCCAGGGAAGTGGGTTAGTCTGGGCACAGATGTTAGGAGAGAGGATGAAACTGACGGAGCCTGTATTGCCAAATGCCAATTTCTGTGTTGACCTGAAGAACATCATTAAACATTGATAACATATACATCCTCGCCTGATGATTGGAGAACGGGTAAGGTGATCTCTGGTGTTTGGGAAATGACCCAATGTGTATTTGGCAAACTGTGACAGTTAGGGGAAACATGATACAGCTAATATCTCACATTAGCATCAATACCCAGCACATGCTTCTCAATGGCATTAAGCATATGGGTTTTGAAAGACGCCCATAGATGTCTTTGGGGTTAAATGTAATCATCATGAATACTATTTTGTACTGGGTTTTATCATGTACTAATCTGTTCATTTAAAAATGAAACAGAACATTTTACTCATTTTTCTAGCAATTTTATTATATATTTTTGTTGATCTTACCGCCTCTCCCTTGAGACCAGCGTCACCTTTGAAGCCTGGAAGTCCAGCATCGCCCTGTCACAACCACGGGAGAGATCAATAAAGCAATGTTATTCATGATGCTAGTTTATTAATACCATGACGTCATCATGTAGCAAAATGTCATCAGCTTTATTTTCTAATTATGTTTCTTAAATATGAATTAAACGTTTCATGAACTTGTTTGCACATGTGGTCGATGTATTTTGACCAGAAAGCCAGAATGAAACATGTTGCAGTCCAATGACACTTTGTAGGTTTTATCCATCGTTATGAGGCTGGATGCCTTGTAAAAAAATTGTTACATTTGTCATGGTCTGATCTTTAAAATCTATTTCCTTACCAGCTGCCCTTTGGGACCTTGACTTCCAGTAGTGCCTTGTGGTCCTGGGGGCCCAGCTGGTCCAGGAGGCCCAGCAGGTCCATGGACTCCAGCAAGACCCTGAAAAGAACACAGTATTAGAAATACTTTTAGAAATATTAGACTGGATGTATGCCCTCCCTGCTTCCCCCCGTATCGCTCTTGCCCTGCTACTGCTTTGCAAAAATAAAAAAAATAATCATATAAAAAGGTACTTACAGAGGAGCCTCGAGGACCAGGAGCTCCGTCTGGGCCTGCCGTTCCCTGAAATTATACAATGTCATTAGGACTCATCAGGTCTTTAGCAATCTTTATGAATGGTCTAAATGATAAAACTATTGGCTTCATTGTGTTGTGGCTTCACTACACAAATGTGCTGTTCAATCAACTCAAATTTTTAATTATTAATTCCTCTCCTGACCAGAAACACTAAAGATGTTGCACAATTAAGCCTAAATTACGCTTAAATTCACAGGAAGGCAAATGCAAGAACCCACCTGTTTACCTGCAGGACCTTGTGATCCAGGGCGACCTGCATCTCCTCGAGGCCCCTGGGGTCCTTCGCTGCCTCTGGAGCCTGTGGGACCAGGTTGGCCCTGGATATTGTTGGAAAGACAGAACCATAGTTCTAACACTTTCGATCAATTTAAGTGCCCTCAAAGAGCACACTTGTCTGTGCTTCTGTTAGTGTGTGTGCGCCTGTGTGTGTATCGCTCATTCAAGTTTCAAGCCTGAAGTCTTTTTGGGCAAGTCAAGTCAGGTCTAAGTCAACTCCAAGTCAAGTCATCATTAACATGCTGTCAGTTTAGCTCCAGAATCGGTAAAGAATGCTATTATAAAAGCAAAACTATTGCTTGTTTTTGACTTTATTAAAATCAGATTCTGGAGCTAAAATTACAGCATGTTAATGATGATGTGACATGGAGTTTATTTGGGACTTGACTTGACTTGTCCAAGAAGACTTGAGACTTGAACGAGGAACTTGGTCGCATCTCTGGTATCTGTGATTACCTTCAGTCCAGGATTACCAGGAAAACCAGGCATGCCGGCGATTCCAATAGGTCCCTGTAGAGATACATCAATTCCTAGTTAAATATTTTACACATTTTCATGGAATTCTGAAGAGAATCCCACGATTGCCAGATTTTAACCCTCGTCTGAGTTCAAATCTCGGTAACTCTGAAACTAACTGGTTGTTGCCTTCCATCTCTGGATGACCTCTCTACTTCCAGAAATTGGAGTGTGGGTCTGATCAGGACAGTCGCCTATCACCGGGGAAGTTCCGATTCATCAGAAGGAGAACCTCACGCCTCACACAACAGTTTCCACCCTGTGGAAACTGTTGTACTGCCGCTGAATGACAGGTAGCAAGCCACGACTGCTGCACTAGTCACTTTCTGACCCCTGTGCATAGACTGCCCCTGAACATAGACTGTCCCTGTACATACACTGCCCCTGAACATAGACTGTCCCTGTACATACACTGCCCCTGAACATAGACTGCCCTTGTACATAGACCTATGACTATTGTCGAATGACTGACCTGCTCTTAACAGCTGCAGAGTTGCATCAAGATTATTATCAGTAGGCCTATTGTGTTTCTTTGATGCACTGTGTCCTATGTACTGTTGCATCTTTACAGATTGTATAATTAACAATGGCAAGAAACTTGATTCGGTGTATCAAACGTCG